>JAWWEU010000356.1:0-13102 GCA_035583155.1 Acropternis orthonyx | reverse complement strand
GCACAGCCCTCCCAGCACAGGGCACTGCCCAGGGGCACCTCTGGCTCTGCAGGCTCTGATGGCAAAGTCAGAGCAACCCTGAGGAGGCTGGAAAAGCAACACTGACAGTGTGTGTATCTGGAGGATTTCTGATCCACCCAGGTTTGTTCATCAGTAGGTGTAAATGATTTGAAATTTCAGTGCCTCCTCCTGAAATGAGAAATTAGTTTCTACTTTTTGGGGACCAGATAACCCAGAAAAAAGACTGTAAGAACAGGCTGATTCTCTCTGAGGCAGCCCCTTCCATTCTGTGCTTCTTGAAAAATCTCCTGTACTTCTGTCCAGCTCTGAGCAGCCACGATCCAGGGTGCACCTTATCCACATAAGGATCCAGCACTCAGTGATTGTTCCTTGTGTTGCTGCAAGCCTTAATATAGTTGTAGATTTTCATGTAGTTTTATATAGTTTTATAGTCTTTTTGCATTTGAAAAACAGCTTGTAACCACTGTACCAAACACTTAAGTTAACCTGTGTGTCACATTTTGAAGCTTGTTTTTGTGCTAAGGGAGAGATATTATGTTGTATTCAGATAGCTACTAGAACATGTTATAGTCAAAATATGATATTGCTTAGTCATAGTATAAAGAGGGGTGAGAGGTGTTGGAAAACCTCCAAATAGAAGACATAATGCGATGAAGATGAGGGTAAATGAGGAAAGGGGGATCTTAAGACCTCTGACTCAATTCTAGAAGAGGCGTGTCAGGGGGTTGGTATGTAGGATGGGCAAATTAAACTTTGGATATGTTTCCTAGATAGAATAATTAAATAGGGTTATAAATTTGTAGATTTCTGTATATAGCGGTGATTGGAATCCCCCTGGCATGGGTGCTGCGTTCACTACCGGGGGGGCACGCTCTCTGCCCTTCCCCCCCTCCACGTGGTTCCCAGGGGACCGGGAGCCGCAGCACAGGACTCACGGAGAGAGTGGAGACAAAGAGATTTATTTCCAGTGCTACAGGGCTTTTCAAGGGAAGGGTCATTTTACTATGAAGGGGGACCCAGGTTAGAATCAATGGGGTAAGGTTTAACAGGGGCCAATGGGAAAAGGGGTTTTACAACAGGGGTTTGGGGAAGGGGAAGGTACAAGAGAGGTGACAATACAGAATCCACCTGTAACAAATGTTCATATCACAGGAAAGGTTTCATTTTCTGCATTAGCATCAACGTTCCATTTATGACAAGAATCTTTCCATACTTTAAAGTGTATGTCGACCACTACATCTGTATGCCACATGCACGTGTCATTGCACTCTGATTGCTAAAAGCTTTTAGCTGAACTTTAGTAAGAGAGCTTTTCTGCCTTCACCTTGGCTCAAAAGCTTTTTCCTTGGATTTTAGGCAACAGAGGTCCAGCTCCCAGTAAATCAGCAGGAAGTTTGCCTAAAATCTTAGGGTTTTGACTGCTTTCTCCTCCCGTGGTAACCACCATCTCACCTTTGCTGCTTCCTGGGGCTGTGTTTTTCCAAAAACCTGCCTTTACAAGAGGGAGTGATTCTGCATAAAGCTGTGTCTTGAATCTTCAGGGCAGAAACCTGAGCACTGGTATCTACTGGGAAATTTACAGGGGCTTTGCAGGGACTGACAGGACAGGTGATTAACAAATCCCCTCTGGAATTTTTGGTAAGCCCTTTAATATAAAACCAACTTTTGTCCCCTGGCTTTGAAGCAAGAGCAAGGCCCGAGAGGGGTGACTGAGTCAGTACAGGTGCCTTGTGGTGCCAAAAAGCTCAGAATAAATGAACTGCTCAGAGACAATTTGATCTTTAAGCAGCAAAGGGATTTATGAGGCAACGTTGGGGAGCGGGGCAGTTCGCACTGCACAAACCCACTCCCAAGGGTCAGCAAGAAATGAGGTAATGTATACAGTTTGCATCTGTGATTACATCATTTCAACACAGACATTCATGCAGTTTCAACACTTAATCATCATATTCATAGGAGGTGGAGTTTAGGCGTGGCCTAGACAGGGCTTGAGGCAGAGTCTTCCAGAATCTTCTCTTGGCATGACTTTTGGGCGGTCGATTCCGATCTTCAGCCTCACTCTAGGGGTCATTTTCTCTTCTTCCTCACATTGACCTTCTCAACTCTCTTTGTTGGCTAACCTGCTTGGTGAGGTCTGCAGAACTCCTTGGCTTCCGGCCCCTCAAATGTCCACCTTATCTTTACTTCTGCCGCTGGATGGGTTGGAATGTAACTGGTTGGTGTCCTCCTTAGGTCCGGTCAGCAGAACAGAACGAGCTGTCAGTGTTTGCATGTTCCCACATGGGCAAAGCAGCAAAATATTCTGTGGAGCAAGATATCTTTTAGTCTCTCGGTTAACCCTTTGAGCCTTGCTCTTGCTTCAATTGCTCTATTAGAGGAAGCACTCGATGCCTGGTTTTCCCTGATGCTGGTGGATGATTTTGTCCTGCTCTGCCTGCTGGACCAAAGCCTTAGAAGAATGCTGGGAGTACTGTGCATTTAGAGGTTGTAAGTCAAGACCAAAGCTAAATAAGCTAAAAGGGCCTGGAGCCAGGGGCTTCTCCAAGCCTCAGTTAGCAGGTCATTTAACAAGAGGGGGGGAAGGTCACGGCGAGGAAGAAGAGCTGACAACCCCCTGAGTGAGGCCGAAGTCCAGAATCAACCACCCAAAAGTCGTGCCAAGAGAAGATTCTGGAAGACTCTGCCTCCAGCCCTGCCTAGGCCACGCCTAAACCCCACCCTCTATGAATATGATAATTTGAGTGTTGAACCTGCATGAATATGTTTGTTTAAATGATGCAATCCCAGATGCAAACTGCATAAATAATCTCGTTTCTTGCTGAAGCTTGGGAGTGGGTTTGTGCAGCGCCCACTGCCCCGCTCCCCAGTGTCACCTGGGAAATCCCTTTGCTGCTCAAAGATCAAATTGTCTCTGAGCAGTTTGTTTATTCCAAGACCTTTTCAGCATCACTCTCCTACCAGAGATGGAGGGAGGGGTTTCCCCATCACCTCCCCTTTCTGTGATCCCTCCAGGGGGGAGCTGCAGCAGGGACAGCTCTCAGGGATCTCTCCTTCACTGGCCATGCTTGAATAAGTATCTCTAATTTTTCTGTGGGTTGGCCAATCCATTAAGGATTTCAGGATTCCTTTTTTTCAGCCTGCAATCCACAGAGTGTTTCTCTGTTCGCTGTTAAGGTGTCATTCTCATCCCAGGGAGAATTCTGCCTCTCTGAGGAATATTTTGCATTCTGTCTGCTGAATTGACGTAGAATCTCTTGTAATTGAAGGTATTGGACCATATTTTCTTCCATAAATTCCTTGGCTATTTCTTCCCATGTCCAAATGTTATTTTTGACTGGGGGTCAAAGTGGCTTTTAAAAGTTCCAGCAAATTTTCAGTCTTGCTCCTTCCTCTGCAGAGTTACCTCTTAAAAGCTACAATGTGCACATGAATTTAAAACACAGACAAATCTCAAAATATCAAAGCTGTAAAGCCAAAGTCCTAAAGTCACACAAGTCATGTTGTCAAAAGGGGAAGGGGCCATTAACTCTTCTTGTCTATCACTTTTTGATCGATGATAAAATATTAATAAAATCAGTTTTTGAAATGAACAGCTTTGTTTCAAGGGGAAATCCTGCAGACTGTGCCAATAAAATGTTACAGCCTGGTTTGTCTTGCAGAAAGAACTCCTGGTTCAAAAAAGTTATCCCCAACAAAATTAAAACTCAAACCAACTTTATCTGTTGATTTCAAAAACCAATTTTTTTTATTAGTTAATTAATTGTTAAGGAATGCAGAGACAGAAATAAGGAAAGATTGGAAAAATGCCAAGATTAATTTTTAGAAGCAGAGAAAAGGATGACAGCACAAAACTAACCTTTTCTACAAGAATATCCGTGTGAGTGTGTGTGGGGAGAAAGATCCGTATTTCATTTCCACCCCCCCCGGCCTCTCCTGCTCCTTGATATTATCTCTTTATTTCTTTACCCGTGGATGGCACTGATGGTAAGAGGCAATTGCCACTTTAGTGATAAAACTCAGGTGGTAATGAGGAGCCACAGGGGGAAAAAAATGAAAACCAAAATTTATGCGGTTTTCGATAACACAGATCAAATCTGTGCCAGAAATGCCTTTGTGCACTGCAGAGAATTCACAACACAGACCCTTGGCATGGTGTAGCAAGAATCTTTTATTATTTATTATTTATTGTTTATTATTTATTATGATAAGGTTGTATTTACAGACAATCTAGTTTCTTTTCAGGTTTTTGAGCTAAGCATTACATATGCCATAACCTATCAGCAACTAACACGATTCCTTCTCTACCAGTTATCTTCTTATTCTTTCTCCTGATCCAATGCCATTGATAGTTCTGTATCTTCTCACTTTCCCATCTTCTGAAGGCCTTGTGGTGCTTGGCAATTTTCCAACAGACTGTTTTACTCCTTGTTCTCCACCGACACCACGTTTTCCTCACTGTTCTCTACATTGTTCTCTCTGCTCCGTCCTGTGGGACAGAAAATGGGGACAATGTTGGAGTGGGGGCTGGAGAGGTTTTGTGGGACGCCTTGGCCAAAACACCTGCGGCAAAATGCCTTGGCCAAAACACTTGGGGAAAAACACTTTGGCCAAAACACCTGCAGCAAAATGCCTTGGCCAAAACACTTGGGGCAAAACGCCTTGGCCAAAATGCCTGGACCCCAGCCCAGGACAGGCCAGGCTGACCCTCACACTGAATGGCTGCCCACGCTGGAAAAGCACGATGGAAAAGCTCCTGTTAGCCAGCCCTGCACTCTGTCAGGGCCCAGCACCAGCCCTGCACAGCCCCCAGCTCCCGTCAGCCAGCCCTGGGACCGCCAGGTTCCATCAGCACTGAATGACACCCCAAGTCCCACCAGCCAGTCCTGCACCCCACCAGCCCCAGCACCAGCTCTGGACCCTCCAAGCACCATCACCCAGCCCTGGGCTCCCAGGCACACTGACCCCAACAACAGTAACCTGTGGGACCTCGTCACTCAGCAGGAGGATCTCCCTGAGGAACCTCGTCTGAAGCCTGGCCAGATGACACTGGAACACAGTGCCGGCAGGGAGAATCGTGATCTTCGCCGTGTCCTCGGTGCCCTCAGGATCAGGGCAGTCTGAGCTGCCAGGCAAGAGATGGAGGGATCCCTCTCTCTTGCCTGCAATTGCTCCGTTTCTGTGAACCAAAGGAAACAGAGCCGAGATGAGTCCCTGTGTGTGCAGAGCTCCCCCCGCGGCTCCCCTGCAGCCCACGCTGCCCACTCCCGGCTGAGGATCAGGCGCAGCCTCTCCTGGCTCGGGAGCCTCTCGTGCCATGCAGCCAGCCCTGGGCACAGAGCTCCATCAGCCCCTGCTCCCCAGCGTGCCCCCAGCAGCACTGCCCTGGCCCTGCCCGACCCCCTCAGCAGCCCGGGGGTGGCACTGAGCAAGGCGGCCACCAAGCCCCGCTGCAGGGCTGTCCAGGGCGGACAGAGCGAGGCCAAGCCCCTGCCCAGGGTGGGGCCCCAGGGCTGGGGGGCACAGGGGCCAGGCTGCCCAAGGAGGGACCCCCAGGGCTCTGGGACTCCCCAAGGAACCTAATGGCGGCATCTCGCACTGGGGCCTGAGGGCTCTCCGTGTGTATCACAGTCTGACTGACAAACCATGGGATATGGTCTGGGTGCTTGTCCAGCTGCAGAGAGCATTTCACAGAGCCCCCCAGCTGCCCAGAGCAGCCCCTCCTGCCAGCCCCCCTTTGCCAAGAGCCCTCGGGCATGCCGGCTGCAGGGAGGGAAGAGGAGCCTGCAGGAGGTTGCTGCTCTTGGGGACAGCAACAAGGTGCAGCTCCAGGCTGTGGGCTCCGGGGTGCCGCAGGGCAGGGGAGGCCCCTCTGCAGAGCCCCCAGCCCTGCACGGGGCAGTGGGCAGCCCTCGGCCAGCCTGGGCCCTGCGGCTCGTCCTCACCAAACACTCACCCTTCCTCCACGTCTGCTGTGTCTGCACCAGCTGCTTGAGCTCCTTCGCCTTGAGCAGCTCTGCTGCAGCAAGGAGGGCTTCCCCGGGGGGCTGTGGGACAGAAGCTGGGAGATGGCACCGGGGCCTGGCCAAGGACAGCTCTTGCCTTTATTCCTGGGCTCATCCTGCCCTCAGGAAGCTGGGCCATGCCCTCGTCAAGGCATCTGGGGATCTCTTGGGGACAGCCCTGAGGGACAGGGACTGAGGTGCAAACACCTGGGCTCTGACTCCTGCAGGGACAGCTGAGAAGCCTGCAGGGCCACCCCTGGCCATGCTTTGGTGGCCGTGGGCTGCTGCTGAGCCCTGCTGGAGCAGGTCGGGCAGGTGCTGGGAATGGCCGTACCAGCATCTCTGCCCCTGCTCGTGCGGGTTCTGCAGGGACCCTTCCCAGGGGCTGTGTGGGGCAGGGCTGCCCGCCGCCCTCTCTGTGGCAGTGCTCAGCCCTGAAATCTGTACCTTGGCCACTCTGCTGTCCTGGGCACTCATGCCAAAGGAGAGTGGCACCAGAACAGTCCGTGTGTAGTTCTTCATCCACTGCTTGTCCCTCCCCACCACTTTCCCCAGCGCGTCTCTGAGGAGGCAGAGGATGAGTTCTCGCTCCCAGCTGACGTTCTGGTAGGAGGGAGGAAAGGTGAGCTTTGCAAACAGTGGCTCCCAGCCCATGGTGAGCAGGGGACAGAGCTGAGGGGGCTGAGGTAAGGGGAGATGCTGTGGGCTCACATTGCAGAGCGGGCAGCAGCAGCCCTGGGCTGCGAGGCCCTGAAGGCATCCCAGGAGATCCCAGGGGAGCGGAGCCTGCTGCGAGCGCTGCTGGCAGGGCTGGGCTGCAGGGCAGCTCTCACTGCCCGGTGCCCATCCCAGGGCTCAGGCTCCCATATCAGCCTTACCAAGTTCAAGTAGGGCCGGAGCTTCCTCACCAGGCACGCAGCCATGAGGCTGGCCTCCTTCTTCTGCAGGTGCCCCATCATGTTTCGGATGATCTGCAGGGCCTTCTTCACGATGTGCCTATTGCTGTGCCACACAAGTTCTATCAAGTCTGGCAGGAGGCCCTGCGTTTTTCTGGCCTGTAGGAAAGACGGTTTCCATGCTGGGAGAAATTCTGTGCCCGCACAGCTCCCCGGGCAGCCAGCAGACAGCACTGTGGTAGGGAGGGAGGGGATTTGCAGCAGTCAGCCCAGCACCCGACTGCCAGCCCAGGCCAAGGCACTGCCTTAGCCACGGCCTCAGAGCCGAGTGTGCCAACACGTCTGTCCGTGACACCACCCTGCTCACCATCTCGGCTCTCTCCAGCTGCGTCAGGAGGCCCCTGAGCACCAGGGAGAGCAGATCAATGCTTTCCTTCCTCAGAAACATCAAGCTGCTGTACAGTGGAGCAAATTCCTCCTCTTGCACGTCATCAGAGGCCAATATCTGACAGAAAGCCAGCAGTGAGCAGCCGGCAGAGCTGGCAGCGCTCCCTGCACGCTGCAGCTCCTGGTTCCCAGCGGCAGCTGAGGACAAGGACACCGGGCTTTTCCTTCCAACTCATAGCAAAGACAGCAAGGCAGGTGTCCTCCTCCTTAGTGTGGAATAACCTATTGTTCCAGTCCTGGAGCTGGAGATGCAGATCCTTCAAAATCTTCTCCAGAGTGTGGGGCACAGAGAACATCACCTCCCACAGCCTGAGCACCTCACTGCAAGGCAGAGAGCTCTGTCAGCAGGCCTGCCTTGGCCACAGCAGCAGGAGAGGCAGGAGAGGGTTGAGGGTGTGTCTCCCGTGGGCTCTGGGCTGGCGTGGACAGCTTTGACTGCTGCAGGCCTGGATGACCCCCAGCAGGGCTGGAAAGCATGGTGGGATGCAGGGCCGTGCTCCTCAGGGGGGATCCTACAGCATTCCCTGGGTCTGGCAGCCAAAGAGTGCTGGGGTCCCTCTCCCCACAGGGAACCAGCCCTGGGGGCTGTCAGGGCCAGTACCTGCTGCCTGGTGGGGCCATCTTCAGCAACATGGTGACCACCTCCCCAGGCCACAGACTGGCCACCACGAGCAGCAGAGTGTCCAGGCTGTGCTTGGTTCTTTCACTCTTGTCCCCACGCTCTGTGCTGTGCAAGATGTGCCTTACAATGGCTGGAACCTGGAGCAAGCACAGTTGAGGCTGGTGGAGCGCACCTGTGCCCTCGGCTGCCCTTCCCATCCCTCTCTGCTGTGTCCCGCTGGCTCCAGCTGCACAACACACGTGGGCTTGGCAGGGAGGGAGGAAGGGCTGAAGTGCAGGGCAATCCAGCCACAGGCCACTTACAGCTGTCAGCCACTGCTCAGGGCATCTCATGGCCACCTTCAGAACGTTCCTTGCCACTTGCTGGTCAGAGCTGTTGCAGAATGGGATGGCCTCGATGGCGGCAAGGACGACATCTCTCCTCCCAGCAGGTGTGAGGTATTTGCCAAAGGCCTGTGGCAGGAAGGAAGGGAGCGCAGGGCAGTGACCCCCGAATGCCCCAATGGTGCTGCTTGGCTGGGCAGCACCGGCAGCCCTGGCAGAGGTGGCCGGCAGTGCTGGTGGCAGTGCCCTCAAGGCCCTGCAGAGGGGAGGATGAGGAGGGCTGGGCTCATGGGCACGGGGAGCTGGCCCTGCAGAGACTCAGGGCTTGCTGGTGGGCACGAGGGCTTGAGGTGCTGCTGGGACACCAGAGTGCTGCCCTCTCAGCATCCCTGCTTGGACACAGCAGGAACCCCCTCAGCAAGGCTGGCCCCACTGATTCTGGGCCCCTTTGCCCACACAAGTGCCCTGCTGATGCCATGGACAAGAGTTCCAGCAAGGCTGGCACTTTTTACCTCAGTAAAGTTCCTGGCACTGGGCAAATGCAGCAAGGAGGTGATCTCGGCTTCCCAGTGTGCTTGGGGCTCTGCACTGGCCTCTGGCACTGCCAGGCCTGAAGAGCCAGGAAACACGGACACATGGGTGAGACACAGCAGCTGTGCCAGCCAGCCAGCAAATCCCGACAAACCTTGGACACCAGGACTGGCTGCACAGGGATCGGTCACGGGAGGAGATGGTGGGCAGTGGGATAAAGGGCGAGCTGCCTCCAGGGAATGCACACCAGTGCTCCTGGCCTGGGAAGCTGCAAGCAGCTGGAGCTGTGATGCAGCCCCCAGGGAACTCGTGGCTGCACTGATGGTGAGGGGGCAATGGCTGGCACAGCTGGAGTGTGGCAGGGCAAGGCCACGAGCTCCTGAGGGCACACGGGGAAGGTGCAGGGAGGGGCTGAGCCCTGTGTGAAGGAGCAGCTCAGCTACACAGAATGATGAAGAGCCTGGAAGAGAGCACGTGGGGCAGGAGCAGAGGTGCCAGCAGTGCTGGTGACATGCTGTCACCTGCACCTGGCACAAAAAGGCTGTGTCCCAATGGCTGGGAGGACAGGCAGATGGATCGGGTGATGTCGGTGTGCAGGGGGATGCAGCCCACCGTGGTTTCTCTTACGTTTCTGCTGGCAGGTGAATTTGAAGAAGGCGCAAAATGCATCCAGAGCCACAAGCCTGGTCCTTTCCTCCCTGAATAACCTGAGCAGGAGGTGTCCTAGCAGCTTGCCGAGGACGGGTATCTCCATAGCACGTGTCCTCATTTGGATCAGCCTGGGGGAGGCAGGCAGAAGAGCAGAAGGGCTCAGGGCAGGCAGCTGAGGCCAAAGGCAGAGCCCCATAGCGTATGTAGGGCTGGATGCAGGTGGGTCAGAGTTTGGCAGGGCCCTGCAGGGACCATCTCCCAGAGCAGCTCTCTGGGCTGCAGCCCCAGCAGGGACAGATGCCTGGGCTCCCTCTGTGCTCCTTGGCCAGTCCCGTCTCACAGAGGCCTGGGGGCAGAGCTGGCTCCTGGCAGGGAAGCCCCTGGCAAAGGGAGGAAGCAAGACCCTTTGGCTGCGAGGCTGGCAGAGCACCCAATGCTGTGCCCAGGCTGGCCTTGCAGGCACCTCTGAGCGGCAGCTGCGCCGGGGCACAGGCACAGGGACATGGCCAGGCTGGAGGGTGGCCGCTCCTTACCTCCAGAGGGGGAAATTCAGCCAGCAAATGGCTCGCTGTCCTAACCCTGCTTATGGCCCTCTCCTTCACAGCTGCTGTTGCAGAGTAGCTGAACTCCTGCAGGCACTGGCAAGAGAGAAGCTGCAGGTGAGCCCCAGGAGCACATGCCCGCTCCGGCAGCAGCAGCAGCAGCAGCAGCAGCAGCAGCAGCACAGCTCTGCTCCTGAGACACCCTTGCGCCATCCCCCAAGGCTTCCTCTGCCCTCAAGCAAAGCCTGCAGGGGGGGCTCCTGCCCCTGGGGTCCCTGCCAGGCCTGGCACAGAGGCCCCAGGCAACCCTCTGCAGCCACTGTGCTCCACAAGACCCTGGTGCCAGCCCCTGCTTCCCCAGGGGAGCTGGGCACCCTCCCCACAGCACGCTGGGCCTGCATGGCACTGGAGGGGTGTCCTGCTGCTGGCCAGGAGAGGGTTAATGTCTGCAGTAGCCAAGGGGGGCATGGCCAGGACCCCGGGGTTATTCTATCCCACCTCATGCCACAGGGGAATGAGCGGCTGGGGTAGTGCCGGATCCATGGCAAGCACTTGTCTGTACCTCTCTTGTGCGCTCTGTTATTAATATTCTTGCTGTTACTGCTCCTTTCTTAGTTCATTGCTACTTTTAGTCAATTGTTTTTAACTCAACCACGATGTTTAACTTTTGTGCCTCCCATTGTCCTCTCCATTCCAGCACAGGGGAAAGGGAAATGGGAGGGGGAGTGAGTGAGCGGCACATGGTTTTCAAGCTTCCTTTGTTAAAAAAGAAAATAAATCAAACCCAAAACCCCAGAAAACGTTATTACCACTTTGACACATTGTTCAAAAAATTAAAGGATTGTGTGAGGGCTAATACTGGATGCTAATGGTGTTTTTTTGGAATAAAGCAAAAGCCCAGGTCCTCCCTAGGAAAAAAGCTGTCAGCAAAAGCTGTGCAATGCACATTGTATTGCATCTCTACACCAAAAATACTGCAGCATTTTACCTGGTAATAAATCCCAACCAACAGACATTAATGGACCTGGGAAATCTCCCTGAAGGGGAGCCGTTCTTCTTGCTTTCCTAACTCTGCAAGGTTTGATGTTGTCTTGGCTTAGTGATTCATCAAAGGGTCATTGGATCATTTGGCTTGGAGAGGTCATTTAGTGCACGTGCCTCATCAAATGCAAGGCAACACTATGAACTCTGAACTGGAAAACTTCTCCGGAGGCCACAAAGACACTGTAGATGTGCCTTGAGCTGGAGAAGTTTGTCTTCCTGCTATTGCACAGGTCCTGAGTGTCTTTGGCTGCACCAGCAGGTTGTCCCTGTGCCGTGGAGAACAGGGCATGCCTGGACTCTGGTCTGTCTTGCTGTGAAGTCATGCCAAAGGAAAAGAGCTGTTTGGACACAGTTCAGTTCCATGACCTTAAATCCATTCACATAGCTTGACCAAAGGCAGAAGTGAACAGAGAGTACTTCTATTTTTAGGATTTCCACTTAGTTGATGGTATTTCCAGTCGGTTTCCCAGTGTTAAACTTGCCCCCTGCTCTAAGCAGTGTGACAGTGACTGCAGTTACTGAAAGGCCAGCAGATGAGGGTGACAGCATCCCATCCCCACTGTTGGTGGCTGTGGCAGAAAAGAAGCCAGCCCGTGACAGAGCCGCCTTTTCTCCAGGCCAAACAAGCCCAGCTTCCTCAGCCGCTCCTTGCCAGACTTGTGCTCCAGCCCCTGCCCCAGCCCTGCTGCTCTTCTCTGCACGTGCTCCAGCACCTCCATGTCTGTCTTGGAGTGAGTGGCCCAAGCACCACTGACTGCCAAACTATGCACTGAAAACAACGCACTGTGTCCATATCGGCTGAAAATTAATATGTCTGCACAGGGTTTAGTGCAACCTGCAGGTCCAGTTCATTGGAATTCAGATCTAAAACATGAGAATCTGAGAAGTATAATACTTTGTTTTCCTCATCTGCCTGGGTATTTCTCTTTTCTCAAAAGTGTTGCAATATATTTAAAGCCCTCTGTCTTGATTTCAAAAGACAAATGTCTGCCAAGGAAGGCTGGAACCTTCCCGGAACAGAAAGAAGACCCCTCCCTCCCAATTATTCCAACCTTGAAATTAAGAGGTTTTTAGGCAAAAATATGGAAAAAAAGAGTATCAATTCTTTACTAAAAATATAGAGAACAAAATAGAACAAGCAAGAGCACAGTCACAGGAGCTTTCAAGCAGCTAAATCCTCCTTGGCCTTTCGGGGCAGTGATAACTCAGCCAGCAGGGAGCAGCCTAGAGAGGCAAAGGCTGCAGTGACTCCCTTGCAGCCAGCCATGCAGCCTCGGAACAGAACACAGCATTTCAGACACAAAATGGGGGGGGGTGGGGGTTTGCTGGTTTTGTAGGCCTTCCCTAGCAACTGGGGTCAACACATAGGACCCATTCCATGCCATCTCTTTACATAATCAGGTGTATGAAAGACAAGGGAGGGAGTTTATCTTTTCCTTCTCGGGTTAGCTCGGAGATAGGTCTCAGTGTTTTGGCCTCACTTGTCTGTTGTGAGTGAGGCCTGTCTGAGAGATGTTGTCTGGGCCAGCACTGGGAAGGGGAAGAATTTGCTTTTCCTAAGGGAAGTGGTGAGATTTTTATTGTGTTGGTTATTTTATTGAGCTAATTCTTGAGTTTCCATTGTGTATATCTCTTTGGGTTTACCCTCTTTTTGTCCTTTCTCCCTTTTCCCCTTTTCCCTTTAGGGATCAGTTGGGATTGTTTGGGATTCCTGTTCAAATGTACCTAGTGTTCAGTGTAAATGTAATATATGTAAATATTTTTTCCACAGACACTCCCTTGTCGCGGGGGAGAAGCTGCGTGCCTTTATGAGGTTGGGGCTGTGCTGGCAGTGGTTTGTGCCTCTGTAGGGTCTCCTGTGCCAGTCAGGTCTCAACTGAAGGGTCAGACAAAGTGTGTCCATGGGCAGGATGGGCTCGCCAGCCTCCTGGAAACCATCCTAGGAAAAGGACAACTCTAACTCCAAACCCAGGCAGATGGAGCTCGCTTAGCCCTGTAAGGCCATCCATCTAAGAGAAGGATA
>JAWWEU010000355.1:0-13136 GCA_035583155.1 Acropternis orthonyx | reverse complement strand
TATATGAGTTCCGTTTTGGACTTGTTTGTTTGAGGTGTTTTGGTTTTTTTTCCCATGGAAGGAACAATAAACTATAAAAACAAGACAGGAAGATTTCAAGACGCTTGGAGTTGCAGCTCCTGCATTTCCAGGCTCTGCTTGTACAAAACGGACATTTCTACTGTTAAAAAAATAAATAAATAAAATAAAATAAAAAGCATTTGCCCTCTCAGCCCACCCCCCCTCCTCTGCCACGACGTGCCCGGGTGCTTGCTGGAAGCCAAGTTGCGAGAAATAAGATTTACTGCAGCAAAAAGCTTTTACTATATTTGTAGTGAGTGTTTCTTTTATATCAGTTCCAGACTCCGGCTCACAGCATCCCTTGAAGAACAGATGTCCTGGGGACGTGTAACCATTCATCCTAAGCACAGTTTGGGGGGTCAGTCCCGTAGGAGCCGACAGCCAAGAGGGCTCTACAATTGGCATGAGAAATCTACTTTTCTGATGAGCTGGAGAATAATATAAAAACGGAGCATTGCTGTGAGCAAAAGACGCTAATTTGCTACACTACTGGATGTGGCTGGGGAGAGGCGGCGGGGGGGAGAGGGAGCTGGGGGGGGGAAAGAGGGGCTGGAGGAATAAAATTCCACCCAGTTACAGGCTCAGTGTTCGAACCTGCTCCCAGTTCTTCATCAGCATGAAAAATTACAACTGTAACGAGATTTTTCTCTGTCACCGGCGTAAATGTGCGATTACAGCTGTTCATATTTTCACTCTAATGAAGGGTTGCACATTTAAATGGTGAGATTTATTATATATTGTGCACCGCCTATGTACATGCAAAACTGTTACCCGGGCGCCTAAAACGCCGCTTGTTTATCCTGGCATCAATTATCATTTTTCTCAATTTTTAAATAATAAAAAAGCCCATTTCGGCACAGGCGGCTTTGCTGTTTCTTCCCGAGAAATAAAACAAACCCTCAAACAAAAAAAGAAGCAAAAGTAACAACGAGGACTCGGCGATGAAATAAAAGAGAAAAGCAACCCCATCACGAGCGGGACCCGCCGAGGAGCCTCCTCTTTTATTTTTTCTCCTTCCCCCCGCCGAGAAACTGGTACGAGGTTGGGTTCATAAACAGGTGAAATGATGGAGTTTATTGCGACCAACATCAACACTGAAACTAAATAACTGTGTTGCCATCTCGGGCCCGGCTGAAAGACGGATGGTAAACTTGACCTGCCGCTGGTACCATCCGAGTGCCATTTTTTATCGCCCTTGGCCGCCCCCCCGGCTGATCGCGCCGGGTAAATGCCTGTGCGTGGTCAGGTCAGGCGCGGGCGCGGGTGAAACTCCGTTCACATTTGCATACAGGCGGGCTCTCACAATGAAGACCCATCTGTTCCCGTCACCGAGTACAAATCGAGTGTCACCCAACTCGCTGCAAACGACAGCCCGCGCGGCCATTAGATGGAGGAACACTTAGCTCAGGTTACGGATATGGAACTGCTGATTTGGGTTTAAATACCTGATAACTGAAGACTTTTTATTGCATGTGAACAAAGAGTGAACCTTGAACTGCTGGCCCCCCTCGGCCCCAACACCCACCCTTCGCCCTCTGTCACCCACACGAAAACCACTGGATTTTTTTCCACCCCCCCCTCCCCTCCACGGAAAAATAAACTACAACAGATTGAAATGTCACAAAACATCTTAACAGCAGCAACGGCATCAAGTTTGGACCGAAGACAGGAGGGATGAGATAGGAAAAGGGAGAAAAGGAGCAGTGGTGTAAACAGGAGGCGAACTCTGAACTTTTCGTGCCCCTTGAGGTCATTAATATTGTTGTAATGTTGTTCCTTGAACTTCTACTAAATTTTGCCAGGGTGCAAATATTTGCAGCTCGGGTTCAGCAGAGGTGAAGCTCTGCCTTTCTTGCCCCCTCCAGCTCCCCCCACCCCCTCAGTCCTGGTGCTGGTCTTGCCATCAGCACCAGTGTCACCACGTCCTCCTCTGTGATGTGTCCCCAAAGCCAGGCCCAGCTGGATCACAGGCCAAGTTCACAGCGAGCTTTACTGACCAAGTCAAGACTTGCCCCTTGTCTCTACCCAATGTAGAGCTTTCTTGGGGAGCTTCTTGGCTGCTTCTCCCTTTCAGGTGAAGGCACCACCAAACTTCTGCAGTTTCCTTCAAGATGATGTCAAATGCCATTTTTCTGGGCTCCTGTCCCACAGTTAAGCCAGCAGGGGAAAAGCAGCAAAGCTCAACACCCACGTGAGGAAAGCAGCCCAAACACCACCCATCACCATGAACCTCTCCCTGTTTCCACAGGGGACAATGAGCACAGCCAAATCCTCCTGCAGAGCCACCTCCAAGCACCTGCTCCAAACCCTTTGGCTCCAAATGTTGGCCCAAATTCCAACATGACATAACGATGCCGTGAGGAAGAGCCCAGAGATCCTGACTTGTATCATAACTATTATCCCACCTTTCCACACCATGACTATTTTTCCTTTCCCCGCCGTGCTCAAGGACACCCAAGCACTTCCCAGCCGGTCTACTGGGAAATCCACTCCTTCCTTCCATCACACCAGAACACCCACCAGCATCAACAGAAGCCACAGATTTACCAGGACAAACACAGACCATTTCAGAAACATGAATAGGAACACATCTTTCTTCCACCAAAAACATTTATGGGGAGTTGAAATCCTATTAAATCCCCCAAGATGGGCAGCTTTCCCCACCGTCCATGGCCCAGCTGCCTTTCCCTTCCCTTGTAAAGTTCCCATAAACAAAGTGGGGATTTGCATATCACAGGCAAGGCCTTTTAGGGTGTCCCTGATTTACATACAAGGTGGCTGCATGTGCAGCTCGCTCCGAAGGGAAGAATAAACCAACTAGGAAAAAAACCCATTACGCAAGGTTTACCCTTCTGTTGGCTCCTAAAGAAAGAAAGCCCCATTAAAGAGCTGTCACTGGTTTAATTCCAGTTTTCCTACAGGGATATGATCCCATTCCCTTCCCCAAAAGATAAAGCAACTCGTCTGATAGAAATATTGGCTGCTTGGTGTGCGTGGGTGTTGTTGTGTGGGGTTTTTTTGTTAGGAGTGAACAGGAACTGAACCTTGAACTTCATTTACCCTTTGAACTCGTTACCTTTAAACAAAATTCCCCATGCTTTCCCTCTTCAAACAAATTTCATCACAATTACAGTCCCTTCCACTCCGCTTAAAGATATATAATCATTGACTTGACCTAATTACCTGGTGCAGGCCTTTCTCTACAAGGTGAAAGCCATATTGGTGTGAACAGAAGCTGACCCCTGTATTCTTGATACCCCAATTTTATTCTAATTATTGTATAGGAGGTTTTCCATCTTCCTCTGTCCTCCTGTTCCCTCCCCCCAGTTGCTGTTTGGTTGCCAGCGCGTTCGGTGATGCCCTTTGGGTTGGGAGCTGCCTGGAGACAGGCTGGAAAATACATCTCTGATGAAAAGCAAAGGGGTGGGTTTTTTTTTCTGAGCTTCCCCATTCAATAGGGAACCAGGAAATCCAGCTCCACAAAAAGCTGCCAAGAACTGTCTCCTGTGGAAAGTGCCCAGAGCCTGCACCCACCACGCCTGAGTTCAGGGAGCGGCCTCGGACCCCCACAAAGGGACACCCCACATCCCACGGACACCCCACATCACAGGGACACCCCACATCCCAGGGAAGGCTGGATTAAAAGCTGCCAGGGCTCAGGAATTCTGACATGGAGACAAAGCCAATGTTTCCTGTAACTCCAGAGGAAAGCAACTGCGTTGGGAACATCAGCACAAGGAATCGGGGTCTGGGCGGCCCCGCAGACCCCTCGTCCTCCAAATCCAAGGAAAGAGCCCCTCACCTGCAAGCCAAGGCCACTCCAGTGCCAAAAATCCATGTTTTCAGTTAAATTACATTCAACAGAGTCAGTATGGCAAAGCCAGCACTCACATGCACATCACACTTTTTTTTTTTTTGTGTTGGTTTTCATCCCCCAATTCACCTTCCCAAAGTACAACGAGAAATTGGAGGGTGCTGGGACTGACAGCTGCTGTGTTGGAACAGCTCCTCTGACATCACCCCCACATCATCCTGTACCTTATTTGTTTGCCTGCTCAAACTACAAGTTCTTCAGAGCTGTAACTTGGTGCAGAACAGCTTTGAAACTGGGGTATTACCACAAAACATCACTGCAATAAGTATTAAATTGTCTTCCAGAAGACTGTTGCACTTCCTGGTGCAAAGCTGAGCTTTACTGTGGATCCCCAACCAGAGGACAGCTTTTCCCTTTAAAAATAAAATTAAGTGCAAGGAGAGGCTGGAACTCCCCAGCAGTGCCATTAACCTGCTAATTTCTGAGAGACAGGGAAAGCTTGAATTACAGAGGTAATTTAAGCCTATCTCCCTCTTATTCTTTAAAACCAACAAGAAAAATCTAACAAAACCAGCTTTAACATTAATAAAGAGTCCCAGTCATTGACAGGCAGGATCCCTGAGAAATGGCACCTCCATAACCTTCTCATTTGTCTTGGGCAATTGAAAAATAATTAGCAATTGCGAAAGGCTTCAATACCTAAGAGTAAACAAAGGGAAAAGGGTGACTCTAAGTCATGGTCCCGTGGCCTGGGGCAGGAGCATTTTCTCATCCCCAAGGTGAGCATCTTCCCCCTCCCCATGAAAAATGAGCCGAGGACGGGCCAGGAAGGGAAGGGGAGGGGAGGGCAGGTGTGGACACTCAACCGGAGCTGCTCTTGGCATTCAAATCCCTTCCTGCCTTCCCTCTCTTGGGCTTTTAAGCAGCACAACAAAAGAAGGAGCAGGGATGGAAGGAGCCAGCACCGGGTCGCGCAGATAGGTGGAGCACAAGGCTCGGGTCTGTGGCAGAGGTAGCACAGCCATTTGTTATGGTCTCTTGGCGAGAAAGGCCATGCTCAGATGCCCTGGAGCTCCGCTGTAATAAATAGACACTGAAGATTAAAGGAGCAAATCCTACCACCTGCCCCAAGCCTGAACCCACAGATTTTGCATACCGGGGTACCCAGGAGGGATGGAGGCTTTGTAGGCAGCACAGCTATAGCCGTTTTATGGCAGCTCCTGCAACCCCAGGGCTTGTGGCGGTGCCCCTGGCTCAGACGGCTCAGCTCCCCTGCTGATCCCTGAATTCAGGGCTTGAACGGGAAGACCAAGGGGGAGGGGAGGAAAACGGGGCTTGTCCCCATCCCTAAGCCTACCCCAGACATCGCAGGATCAAACCAAGACACCAAACCAGAAAGGCACCAAGATCTGCACTATTGTCCTCCTCGTCCTCCTCCTCCTCCCAGAGTTCTTTGATCAGCAGCAAGTTTGCATATCAAAGAAAAGGAGGAAAAGAGAATATTCAAATCCCAATCCTGTCTGGCCTGACTTCCCCTTGGTGGGGCTGGTTCCTTTGCCATCCTAAAGTCTGTGTGTTTTTCAGCCTTCTTGCTTGGCTTTTCTGTTGGTTTTTTAATTAAACAAATTAAGGGTGGCTTTGCAAGACCTTTTAAACACTTAAAGGTTAAAGTGTTTATGATCAACTTATTTCAAATGCATCTGAAAAGTTTATGGCGGTTTTGTTTTTTTCCAACTAGATTTCTCTTAGACTGGGTGGGATGTGGGACACAGAATTTTCTCTTGATTAAAAATCAGGCGCTTTTTTTTCCTCCCCTCAACAAAATAATGGAAGCTGATGGAGCTGATCGAGGGGAAACACTCAAAGCAGACCTGGAATCTCTACCTACAGATGAAAACACAGCACATTCAAATCAACCTCGGCAGAAAGCAAGGTGGAAACCCATCTCAAGAGCAGTGCCACCACCCTGATGTCCACCAGGTGACAAACACAGCTAGAAGTTGGCAGAGAACATTTCTCATCTTGGGAGATGCTGCTCCAACTCGAGGGGGTCAAAGCCCTGTTTTGCTCCTCGAGGGAATGCTCAGGTAGCCATGCCCAGAGCTAGGACAGGGCTGTGAGCAGGGAAAAGGGTAGACAAACACACACTCCTTATTTTGTACTTCTGAGGTTGTGTTTCCCTTCCCACCAGTCCCCATCTGCACGGGATCTTACAGGAATTCCAACAACACAGCACCCCAATTGACCAACCCACTGGTCTTCCCTTCATACTGGAGAACTAAGAAATGCAGAAGGGACAAAAAACAAAGGTTAACACCAAAGTTTAAAGACACAACAACAAGGTGAAGGTGAAAAACCCTCTGGCAAATCCGATGTCACCCTCGTAAAATAACAGATCTTAAAAAAAAGCCAAAACCATAATCAAAAAGGGACTAAATGACTTTATGAGCACCCCAGCAGTAATTGCTTTCTTAGCAACAAGCAACCTTTGGGTTTGTGAGGAGAGAATGACCTCAGGCACACACGGTCAGCCCTTCTGATCAAGCCACAGAATTAGCAGACGAAGGGGAAATGTGGAAGGTGCAATATATCTGGAGACTTTACTGAGCGTTTGATGTGGTGCCACAGCAAATCTCAGTGAAAAAAATTAATTTCCCTCAGCTTGGAGAGAAGCAATCGTCACACACTGAAAATTGGCCCAAGGGCCACAGACAAAAGCTGGTGATAAATGGCTTTTTGTCACGTGGGGAGAAGCGTCTGTGTTGGGGTTCTGCAGGGTATTAGTCCCCATTTTATCTAAGGCGAGTAAACAGTCCATTAATTCAATGAGCAGGAAGATACTAAATTAGGTGGTAATGCAAATATCAAGTGAAAGCAGAGGAAATAATAGTGGGGGACATGGAGAGGTTAGGAATATGGCTGGAATAATAAAATGAGATTCATCCTGCTAAAGAACAAACCAGGCTGATGAAAATAAAGTGATCCAGAGCACATCCAGCACCAGGGAAAGAGTAAAAGGGGAGACAATAAAATTCGTGATGTGCTTGAGAATCTCAAAAATAAAAACTGGTTGCCCAGAGGGAGCTCTGACACTGAGAGGGAGGGAGCCAGGGGAACAGGAGGCTTCTTCCAACAGCAACAACAACGATGCTACACCCCAAGGCTGGATCTGGCCCAAAATCTTGGCAACTCACACCTAATACACAGACCACATGAAGGGTGTGCACAGGAACAGGATGGAAACCATTTCCCTCCGAGGTCAGAGGATCTCTGAGCTCAGCCTGGAGTCCACGGTTCCCTGGAATAATCAGGTCTGCTTTGAAGCATAAGGATATAAATGAAGTTTAAGGAAGCAGGAATGAGGGTACATGTGAAAGCTCCACTGAGCCAAAGACTCTCCTGCTGATGCCCACGGCCTTTGGGGGACAGCAGAGCTCTGTCTGTGCAGGCAACTAAAAGTGGGGAAAGCAGAGACACAACTTACGGGGGTGGAGAGCACCCCCCTACACATATTTTCAGAGATTGACACCGACCCCCTGCCTGCTCCAGCTCTTCAAGGGAAGCTCATCCCTATCACCCCCATCCGCTCCACACACCTCATGCATCAGGTGTTTATCAGGAACAGCAGAGTGCTTCCAGGAGTTGGAAGGAGTTCAGAGAGTACAAGGAGCTTCACTCCACTAAATTTTGTCCTCCCTTGGATTTTGTGACTTCACCCACTGCCCCTCCGAGGCTTCTCTTGGCAGGCTCGTGTTGCCCTCAACATGAGACTGTCTCAGCACTGATGGCTCTGCCCCCGAGACCATCCGTTTAAAGCTAAAATAAACTTCCTATTTCTCCCCCAAATTCCATCCTTTTTGTTAATGCTTTGATCCTCATCAAGGCAAGGCCAGACCATCTTCCTTTACAGCAGACGGCCAAGTTTTATTACTAAATGCAAAATAGTTCTTCGGCCAGGGAAGCTGAGCAAGGCGGTTGCGGCTCCAGGGCTTTGAGATGCTTCTAAGTGGAAGGTATCCCTGGCCATGGCAGGGGATTGGAACTGGATGATCTTTAAGGTCCCTTCCAACCCACACCATCCTATGAGTCTTCACAGGACCCGAATGAAGTGACTTGAACTCTGCAGTGTCTGCAGCTCAATAAGAATTATTTCCTCCACTCCAGTGGATGAATCTTACTGGAAAACCAGGTCAATGCTCTCCCCTCCATCTCTTTGACTTGCCTAACAAGCTCTTTGGGATTGCCCAGGCTTTTTTCCCCAAAAGCTGCCCAAGCACCGGCAGCCTCATTGCTGGGAAGGTGCCAGTGGGAGGGCAACTCAGTTAAAACCTGTGGCTGCAGAGACACTGCCCTGGGTGATGGGACGTTTCAAGGGATTGATCTATCTGCCAGAGCATTTGTTCAAGCTCAGGGTGAGGGTGGGGAGAGGAACAGCAGCAATTTACCAATTTCAAGCAGCAGCTCCCACTTTGCACTGTGAGCGCAGGGGAAAAAAATAGGGGTGAAGCTTTGTAACCAAATAAAGAGAGCTGTGAGCTCAATAACAGGCATTATCCTATGGCAAAGATTCTGTTATTGTTGAGTACTGATTCCTTTATCTCTCGGAGACAATCAACCTTCAGCCAGAGGAGTCTAACCTTAAAACCCCATAACTCAATTTTACATGGTGTTAAAGTTTGGGGGGATATTTGTCAGTGCTGGAGCTGATACAATCAGTCTGGAGGACCCCAGAACAAAGAGCGGCGGGTGAAGAGCGTGTCACCTCCACACACATTCTTTTCCTTGATGAACAAGGAGCTATTAGTTGGTGAGAAAGCATTATCAGGGTGAAGGATGATGCTGATTGTTTCAGCTGCTCTTCCCGTGACACTGGATGAGAAGAAGTCCCGGTGTTTGCCCAAACCCCACCACACCCCCCCAAGCCACCCTTCAGCACCGGCCCAAAATCAATCTGGACACCCAATCTCTTTCACCTGCCACATCTCTCCCAGAGTTAAACAATAAAAGTTTAACTTGTTTTAAGGAGTAGTTCATCACCTTAAAGCCTTAAACAAAGCTACTCTATAAAACACACACCCACCAAATGCCTTGGTGCAAAATGACAGTGACAGAACATCCGACGGAGACTCTTTGCTTGAGTAAACCCACCAGCAGGTACAAGAGCTCTGGGGAGAGGCTTGTTGAATAAAGTTAGACCTGGCTCCTTACACTGCTTTCGTTTCCCCTTTAAACACAAAGGAAAAAAAAATATGAAAAAGAGGCCTTTTCTTCCCTCCAGTTGTCCTTCAATGCATTTCACTTCAGGATTTATTATAACCAGCCTTTAAATTAAATTCTTCAGGACAGTGGCTTTATTTTTGCACACAGTGATTTTCAGCACTACATAACCTGAGTAATAATTTAATGTATTCCCCGTGGCTCACGTTGAAACACACGTTTAAGCACATGCTTAAGTCAGAATGAAGTCAGCAGTAGTTTAGTATGTGTTAATGTATATATAGCAGGGGCTTTTATTGCTGTCCAGACCATTTCTCTCAGCTGGGAAGTGGGTATTTCACCATTTGTTAGTGTTTCAAGGTTGATCCTGCAAGATATGGGTACAATCAGGAGCAGATCCACTCAGGTGGGCTAATTCTGAGCGTGGCTGGGGGATGATGGTGCCTTTATTTGGAAGGGGTCTTGTCCCTCTGGCCCAAGGGAGAAGGGCCTTGAGGCTCTGGGTGTGCACATGGCCCAGGAACACGGGGAAAGCACGTGTGTCCTTGGCCTTTCTGGCCTCCAGTTGTCACACAGATGTGTCCCACAGAGGAATGAAGGGAAGTTCACCCTGGTTTCAGACAAACCCCCTTGGCACTCGAGCAGAAGAAGAGTCTCCTTCCCCTCCTCTGCTAAGGACCTCAGCATGCTCAAAATTTCAACAGGAAAAAATAAAACCCCCAAATCTTTGCTGGGGCCCCACATATTTCAAGTGCAGAGCCTTGGTCAGCTCTTGCCCTTGTTCCCATTGAAGCACAGACACAGAACCCACCAATATTTTATCTTCCTATTTGGTGAAAGAGGATCAACCCCAGATTTGCTTTAACCCATCACCACCAACCCGAGTAAGGGTGAAATCCCCTTTCCCAAGCCCAAGGAGGTCCCTGGTGCCAACCAGGGGCTCTGGGCATCTGCACAGTCACAGGGCACCAGCTGGGTGACCCAAAATTGGCATCTCCTCTGCCACGTAGCTCAGCCACCACTCCTCAGCATCCCACCCTCTGAACAATCCCTCCTAGGGAGAAAACCCTGTGCAGGTGGGTAACAAGAGACTCTGGTGCCTGTTAGTTTAGACCACTAAAAAGGGCAGAAGGGATGAAGTTCCACCCCAACACTTTGTTAACTTGCATTTCCTGCATATTGATCCCTCTGCTGGGGAGAGCACAGAGACACAAAGTGTTTATTCCTCAGATTTCCATCCTCACGAATAAAAAGGCTTTTAGGAGGCAGGGGTGTAACTTACCCCAGCCCCCACCCCCCTAGAGTAATGGCACATTGATAATTCACGTGTGTTTGACGTGGGGAAGATCCAAGGAAGCTCCATCCTGGCTCCTGTGACAGCCACACCACCCATTCCCACTGGAATCAAATCATGTCCAGGATGAGGGCATCCTCCACTGCAATTAATTCCAAATTAATTCCAAATAAGGCAGCCCTCCCTGGTTTTCCACACAAATTTGCTGGTTTTAAGCTGCTTACTAAAAGAATCCAGCTAACACCTTGTCGTTAAAGACTGTCCTCCAGGTACAGAAAACAAATCTCCTCATCTGATCCTGCGCTCAGAGAGCAATACAAAGAAACTTTAATTATGCTTTTTCCCTGTCGGCAAACAGCAAAGGAGGCAGGATTTTTGCTTTAGAAAAGCTGCATTAATAAGTTATTGGCTTTTCTCTGACTTCTAAGCGATTTCAATTACAACTCCTGGCTGAGGCCCCACTGAACTGCTGAGATTTCACACCACATGTTTCATAACATTTTTGTTTTTCTTACAAGCTCTTGCGATCGAGGAATTACTTGAGAATCTCGGCTTAAAAACCAACCAGCCATCGCCGTGGCTGGGCAAGAAACCTCTTTCCAAACCACAAACCGAGGCTTGAAACACCCAAAGACTGAATCACAAACACGTTATTTTGGGTCAAAGCAAGTCACGGTTTAAAGCCAAGGCTGAATCCTGAGGTTGACAGTCCTCAGTTGCAAACAACCACCATGAAATTGCATCCCACTTCAATGTGGGGGCTTAAGGGATAGGTTGGACCCAAATATGTTGGGGTCTGTTTTTTGTCAGGATTATGCCCTAAAAAAGGGCTAAGGAGGTACCAGAGAAGATGCTCCTCAGAGATCTGGGCTGCCAGCCCCATGCAGGGCGAAGCATCAGGCAGGACTTGGCCTCTGGTCCTCCCCTCAGTCAGTGCCCGTGTGTTGTTTCACATTTTATAAAGAAAAACTGCTTTTATGGGGTGCAGGGAAAGGTAAGGGGGGAGATGAGGCAGGAGGGATACAACTATGATTGCACAGACACCCTTAGCACAGGAACAGCCTCTCAGACCAACTTCCCAACGTCTTTGCCTCGAGGAGAAACAACTTTGAGCTCTAAATGGGCACCCACAAACCTGCAGGCTCACTGGACTCCCCTCAGCCTGATGGGATCGGCAGCCACAAAAGTCAGGATTTCTGCAACAATAAAATCCCAAACAAGACCAGGAAGCCACTTTGGGTTGGGGGGGTTTGTTTTAAATGAAAGCTGGAAATCTTGGTGGTGTTACTCTCACTGTTACTTGTTCTCTCCAAAGCTCTCCTGGATAATTTATCCACATATTTCCAGCACCCTGCAAGCAACCCCTTCCTCCTCTTCCCCATCCCCATCAAATAATCCTTAATACAGAGGTGAACTGAGTTGCTCTCTATAAAATATGGCCCAAAACTTCTGCCCAGCCCAAGAACCGTTCCAGGAACTTATTTGCACGATGCCAGAAACATTATCACACTGGGCTTGAAAGCACTAATGTTGTGGTGCATTTCCATTCCAAAAATCATAAATCAAAGAGCCTGAGCTCTGCAGCTTTAAGGGAGGCTGATTCCCTCACAAAATGTCATTCAGCACAAGCAGGTGCGTTTTAGAAGCAGGAGAAGTAGGTGTTGTTTAGAAAACACATTGTTTTCTTAGACATGGATCTGTGCCCGATCTCCTCCCCTTGGCAAACTCAGGTTGAACTGGTCAAACCTGCCCCAGGTCATGAGAAGGAACGAGGAGAAATAACCCGAGCCGTGGTTTTAACCTCTCACTCCCCAGGCTTGGTTGGAC
The DNA here is from genome assembly GCA_035583155.1 of Acropternis orthonyx. Lineage (NCBI taxonomy): Eukaryota > Metazoa > Chordata > Aves > Passeriformes > Rhinocryptidae > Acropternis > Acropternis orthonyx. The sequence goes on along the minus strand of JAWWEU010000355.1, from coordinate 924 downwards.
GATGCCCAAAGATCAGCATGAAAACAGAAAGGATGAAGGTTTCTCCTCTTCACCAGCATCTCACTGGTCACAGACCCCCCTTCCCTGAATGTTTTCTGTGCTGTTTCATAAGGTTTAAAAGTCCATCAACAGCAAGTTTATAATAACCCAGTTAAAAGCAACAAAAGCCATTTCTGGACATCGGGGAGGCAGCACTAATTGCTTCTAATGGTATTTAAAAGAAAAATGTAAAGCTTTCAACTCCAGCATAAGAGGCATTTCCACTCCTCTGTGGGCATTCGGGGTCTGAGCTATACAGACATCGAACTTGATGATACTCAGCATTTTTAAAACAGGTTCTTAGACTGCATTTTATTTCCTGCACTTTTCTATTAAACCTGATCTTTGGGGTGAGTGACTCCTTCAGGGACCAGCACAGGCTGAGAGCCCTAAAGTCGTGCTGCCCCCTCCAGCACTGCTCCCCTGGTGTTTCACCACCTCTCTTTATCCTAGTGCGGGATATCAGGCTGGCAGTGGGGGGGGGCGGGAAAAAACCCACAACTCGCACTTTTGGGGTGGAAAAGGCGAGGTCTGCTGCTCCTCCCGCAACACCGGGGTTTTACTGCAGCTCCCACCGTGGGAAGGGGGAATTCGCAGCAACGCCTGGTTTGGAGGCTGGGTGGGGGGTTTGGGGCGTTGGGCTGGGTTGTTTGAGGTGGGTTTATTTAACGAAATAAGGGGGAAGCGGAGGGTCCCCGTCCCGTCCCCCCCCCCCGCCTCGGGTTTCCAGGCGCGCAGGACGCGGGTGCGGCGCCGCGCGGGGCCACACGAGGGCGCTGCAGAACTCGGAACTCCGGAGCGGCCGCCGCGCCCAACACACACTGAGCCCCCCCGAGACCCCCCATGCACCCACTGACACCGCCCCGAGAGCTGCATGGACCCCCT
>JAWWEU010000354.1:0-13150 GCA_035583155.1 Acropternis orthonyx | reverse complement strand
CCTCCCTCTCTCCGTGAGTCCTGTGCTGCTGTTCCCGGTCCCCTGGGAACCACGTGGAGGGGGGAAGGGCGGAGAGCGTGCCCCCTGGTAAGGATCGCAGCACCCCGTGCCAGGGGGAACCCCACCACCCGCTAGTATTTCTTTAGAGGACAAAACCTGTGGAGAACCATGAATTTTGACAACTCTGGTGCAGAGGAAGGTCAATAGTCAGAACAGTGTGCTGACATCCAGGCAGATAAATGGCTTAATATCATTTTCCACTACACTGAGCAAGAACAAACAAAAGTCTGAAAATTCAGATAATAAGACAAAAGAAGAAATATTTCCCTTTAGTCAACTGTGTCTGTGATATTTCATGTGCTGGCAACGTCAAGCAGGTAGTCACATCTCTACCCAGAAACAGTCTCCTCTGTTAGGCTGAATTTTTTTGAGATTCACTTCAGTTCAGGAACGGCTTCTAAAGAGTATGTTATTTAAAACTGTAAACACAAGCTTTGTCTCTCCAGTAAAACTTAAAGCCAAACTAAGAATGACAATAGAACTGGTAAGTACCTCAGCCACCACTGCAAAAAACATGTAGGTTGTTCTTGATGTTGCAACTTGGCAGTGTTGTAATTACACTGCATTTAGATGAAGGACTTTGCTGTCTACACTTGTTTTAGGTGAGTCCTGAAAGTGCTATAAGTGGGGTTGTTGAAGGCAGCACCTTTTCTGTGGCAGCCTGTGCAGTTGGCCATGTCCGTGTCCTTTCCAAGGACATGTGCGTGCCTGTCTCTGGGTTACACACCCAACTTCAGCACTGGCTGAACCTGCAACCTGGGCAGCAGCAGCCGTGAAAACCAGCCCTGGCTGGGCTCCAGCAGATGAGCAGGAGGAGCTACTGGGGCTGAACCCTGATCATCCCTTAACTATACTTACACACTGAATTTGAAAAGTGAGTTGGCCAGAAAGAAACTCTGGAAATGTTTTTCCCCCCCAGGAAAAAAAAAAAACCAAAACACAACTTGTATAACTTTGTTGTTATTTTCTTTTGTTTTCTGTCTTTATTCTGTGATACATTTTCCATCTTGGGTTCATCGCTGCTGCTCAGCTGCTTGCAGGAACTACCATGGGCTGTTTTGGAAGGGCATCTTGTGTGCTGGAATCCTACAGATCAGCAGATAATATCTCAATTCTCTTCTTCTTGCAGTTGTAGAGTGCTATTCTATTTTTGCCATGTCAAAAGCAATAAAAAAAGATCCAGAAAAATTCCCTTCACAAAGGAAAAAAATAACAGATTTACAGAAAAACACAAGGTGGGAAGGGACCACTGAAGGCCTCTAACCCAATCTGCTGACAACAGGGCTGACTTCAGTTAGGTGGGGATCCTTAAGGCCTTGTCCAGGTGAGTTCTGAACATAGAATCACAGAATGGTTTGGTTTGGAAGGGACCTTTAAATATCATCTAATTCCAACTCCCCTGCCATGGTCAGGAACATCTTCCACTAGATCAGGTTGTTCAAAGCCCTGTCCAACCTAGCCTTGAACACTTCCAGGGATGGAGAAGTCACAGCTTCTCTGGGCAACCTGTTCCACCATCTCATCATCCTCACTGTAAAAGATATCTTCTGTATAGCCCATCTAAATCAACTGTTTTGCAGTGTAAAACCACTGGCCCTTGCTCTGTCACTACAGACCATAGTAAAAATGCCTCTTTCTGTCTTTCTTATAAACCCTTTTTATATATTGAAAAGTCCTAATAAGACCTCTCCAGAGCCTTCCCTTCTTCAGGCTGAAAAACCACAAGTCTCTCAGATTTAATTCATAGCAGAAGTGTTCCAAATCTCTGATCATTTTTGTGACCATTCTCTGGTCTTGCTGAAACAGGTCCATATCTTTCCTGTGCTGAACTCCAGAGCTGGACACAGCACTCCAGGTGAAGTGTCACCAGAGCCAAGTAGAGTGGGCAGAATCACCTTCCTTGACCTGCTGGCCACACTGCTTTTGATGCAGCCCAGGATGCAGTTGGCTTTCTGGGCTGCAGGTGGTCGATGTCAACTCATGTCCATCTTTTCATCCACCAGTATCCCCAATTTCTTCTCAGCCATGCTGCTCTCAGTCCAATCATCCCCCAGTCTGTATTGATCCTCCAGATTGCCCTGACACCCAGGTGCAGGACCTTGTACTTGGCCTTGTTGAACTCCATGGGGTTTTCATTGGGTTACTTCTCAAGCTCTTCAAGGTCCTTCTGGACAGCATCCCACCTCTCCAGCATATCAACTGCACTACTCAGCTTGGTGTCATTTGCAAACTTACTGAGGGTTAACTCAATCCCACTGTCCGTGTCATTGATGAATGTATTAAATATTATTGGTCCAGTACAGACCCTCGAGAACACCATTTGTTACGGTTTTCCACTCAGATATTGCACCGTTGGTTATAATTCATTGGAAGGGGCCATCCAGTCAGTTCCTTATCCATCCAACAGTCCATCCGTTGGACTCATGTCTCTCCAATTTCACAGCAAGAATGTTGTATCAAAGACTATAGAGAAATCAAGACAGATGACATCCATAGCTTTTCCTTTGTCCACTGATGAAGTTACTCTGTCATAGAAGGCCATTTGCTTAGTCAGGCACAACTTGCCCTTGATGAAGCCATGCTGTCTCTCTCTAATGACCTCCCTGTCTTCCATATGTTTTGACTTATCTTCAAGAGGATCTGCTCCATGATCTCACTGGGATTGGAGTTGAGGCTGACTGGTTGGTAGTTTCTGGGGTTTTCCTTAATACCTTTTTTAGAAATGGGTGCAATATTCTCTTTTCTCCAGTCAGTGATGACTTTGACTGACTGCCATGACACTTTAAATACCATGGAGAGTGGTTTGGCAAGTAGCAGCCAATACCCTTAAGACCCTGGGATCCTTTTTTTCAGGTCATATGAACTTGTGTATGTTCAGGTTCCTCAGTTGATCTTTACCCTGATCTTTTCTGATGATGGGAGGGACTTCATTCCCCCAGTCCCTCTCTTGAGTTGGAAGCTTCGGAGATGTGGGAAGAGAGAACTGAGGCAAAAAAAAAAATCACTGAGTACCTCTCAGTTCTCCATATGAGTGTTACCATTTCTCCTGTCTTATTTATTGGTGTGGTGGGATATGACATTTTCTTTAATCTTCCTTTTCTGGTCAATGTACTTGTGAAAGCCCTTATTATTCTTGCCAAATTCAGTTTCCACTGTGCCTTGGCTTTTCTGATCCCATTCCTTTAAGTTTAGAGCATAGTTACATCAGTCAGGATTATGAAAAAACTCAGGAGATTCCTGTCTCCCTGAGTTGCTGAGGGAGATATTTTTGCTACACTTCTCATATCATATTCAGTGCCTCTGCTTGGAGGAGAGAAATAGCTACATCTACCTACCCTTAGTGTGGGGAAGTCCTAAAGTAATACACTACTGTGGTGTGGACAACCCTCACACAAAGTGTTTACACAGGGGTTTCCCCCAACTGTACTAACCATAATCTCAGCGTCTGTCACTCAACAATGATATTCTTCTGGTGTTTGCACAAGTCTTCATCCATCTCCATAATTGTCCTGACACAAGCTGTGGTTTGGGTGGTTTGGACCAGGCATTAAGAAAAACTTTTTCACTAGGAGTCTGTGCATCACTGGGTGAGGTGTAAGACACTGACTTCTTCATCAGTATTTTCAACACTTGGCCAGATAAAAGTCACAGTGACCTGACATGGTGTCGGGGATAGTCCCACCTGAAGCAGAATTTCTGAGCAATGCACCACTGATTTGATGATGCAGAATAACAAATAATAATATATAATAAATAACAAATGAATACTTACTTGTGCTTACAGCTCCAGCTTCTCATGAAGAGGTTATCTTAATGTGCTTCCCTTCCCAGCTTGACTGGGAGCTATTTCCACCACCAATCCTTTATATTCTTGTCATATTCATTCACCATCAGGTGAGAGACTTATCCAATGGTATATTGAATTTCAAACCATGTCATCTTTGCTTAACATCCATCCTTGACATCTTGTTAATTGTAATGACAGTGCAGTAGAGAGTTCTGATGAAATTCCAGGCAAGTATAGCAGTTTTCTTCAAATACTGCATGGATGGATTAAAAAACCCCAAAAAACAACCTGATAAAGAGCCTACCATCCTCTCCCCTCACCATTCTTTTTAGGCTGTTCAGGAGTGCAGTAAAAAAAAGCCAAAACCCCAAAAAAAAAACACTAAAACCCATGGCATTAGTGAACGTTGTTATTTAATTTCCTAGGAAGCAGATAATCAGGTTATAGTGACAAAAACCATCTGGTAACAGCCGCTGCAGTCTGCAAGTAATAGTCCAGCTAAAGATTAATTATGTCAGCTATGCAAATAATGATATTCTTGAAATGTTTGATTTGCTTTTTAGTTTCTCTTCAAGGGCCATGAGTAAAAGGAGTTTCTTGTATTAAGTCCCCTTTCTCTAAAAACCTCTTGCTGCTGGCAGACCGCTAGCCCCAGGGCCAAAGGCAAAAGGCTGCTGCACATAATGGGAACCAGTTCCTCAGGGCACACTGGTCCCAGCTTCGGTGCCCACATCTTTCCAACCAGTGCCACCGTGGCACAGTGTCCCGTCCCCTCCTCTCCACAAAAATTAAGGCCAAGTTTTGTTACTAACAACAACCTCTCCACCCCAACCAAAGGAAGCCCATTTAGAGTCAGCTCGCTGCAGCTGCATCCTGTCCTTCTCCAGAGGATGGCAGCAGAGCTCAAGCAACCCTGAAGGACCTTTTCCCCTACCCTGGTTCATAGAATTACAGAATTGGTTGGGTCGGAAGCGACACCTAGTTCCAACCCCCAAAGTTCAGACTCTGCTGAGTTCTCTGTTATTCCAGGCTTGACCTAAGCAAGCTTACCAAGGGATTCAGGCACAAGAGGATAACGTAGTAGTTGGTAGTACAAAACATCTGGACAGTAGTCCCAGGTAACAGCAAGAGAAATTACAGTGAGCAGTGCATGAGTAGCATAACCACCCCCAGCCACATGGCTGTCCTGGTAGATGCCCAGGGTAAGGAGGGTCCCACATGGGTCCCTCCAGTGTCCACAGTCCTGTACACCCTGGTTCTCATCCCACTCCCCAGGCTGCGTAAGGAGTGCTGCTTCAACACTTCTCTCAGAAAAACCTGGGATTTCAAGAGTTGAGAAAGACTAACCTACCAAAGCACTGGATTGCCTGTTAAAAATAAAATGTATTTATTTTGGCAAGCAATGGAACGTGTGTTATGGCTGCTTTGGCTAGCATAAAGCAGGGGCTGGGCAAATTTGTTAGATAAGGAAATTTCAGTGCTGAAAAAAGGTGAACATATCTTGTAATAGCTGTAGATTACTTTCCCTAAAGTTATTACTTTTATGATGAGAGTAAAATAAAAGTGTTATGTATATAAATAAGTATGTCAACTAAAAAATATGTCTAGAGTGGGTTTACAGTACTGGTAAGGTGAGGAGTGTTTGCCATTTTCTACCTGGACTTGTGCAAAGTGTTTGAAACTGTATAGCATGACATCCTTGTCTCAAAAAAGGAGAGATACGAATTTGTTGGATGGGCTCCCTGGTGGATAGGGAACTGGCTGGATGGTCACACTCATGGAGTTGTGGTCAATGACTCAGTGTACAAGTGGAGACCTGTGATGAGCAACCTTCCTCAGGGGTTGGTATTGGGACCAGCACTGTTTAATGTTTTTGTCAGTGAAGTGGACAGTGGAATTGAGTGCATCCCCAGTAAATTTGCCAACTGCACCAAGCTGTGCAGCGCTGTCAACACACTGGAGGAAAGGGATGCCATCCAGAGGTGCCCGAGCACAAATACAGGCTGGGCAAAAAATGAATTGAGAGCAGCCTTGCAGAGAAGGACTTGGGGGTGTTGGCTAACGAGAAGCTCAACACAAACTGGCAATGGTAATGTCTGCAGCCTGGAAAGACAACTGCATCCTGGGCTACATCAAAAGCAGCTGGACAGCAGGTTGAGGAAGGTGATTTCGCCCCTCCACTTCCATTCTCATGAGACCCCACCTGGAAGCTGCATCCAGCTCTGGGGCCCCCGCATAAGAACATTGACCTGTTGGAGCAGGTCCAGAAGAAGGCCATGAAGATGGTCAGGGGGCTGGAGCATCTCTGCTGTGATGACAGCCTGGAGAAGAGGCACCTTTGGGGAGACCTTCCAGTACCTAAAGGAACTACAAGAAAGCTGGGCAGGGACTTTTTACAAGGACATGCAATGATAGCACAAGGGGTAATGGCTTTAAATTGAAAGAGAGTAGGTTTAGATTAGACATTAGGAAGAAATTCTTTGCTGTGAGAGTGGTGAGATACTGGAACTTGTTGACCAGAGAAGTTGTGGATGCCCTTTCACTGGAAATATTCAAAGCTGTGTTGGATGGGGCCTTGAGCAACCTGGTATAGAGGAAGGTGTCCCTGCACATGGCAGGGAGGTTGGGACTAGAGGATCCTTAAAGGTACTTTCCAACACAAACCATTCTATAATTGTGATTCTATTGCTTACATACTTTTTTACCCAAGATACTCTTGCCTCTGTTCTCTCCAGTCATCTTGATCTCCTAGCACAGCAGTTTTACTTCCCATACTTCAACCATCAGCCCTAGTCCAAGAAACAGTGATTTTTCAGCATATTCCTGTCGCCTCCTGAAAGATGGTGCTGGTGATGCTTGCAAGGTTGTGTCTATCTGTTATGTCATGGGCATTTGCAAGAGCAGATGTTCTGAGTAGAGGGTTCCCAACAACACTTCATCGCCTCTCATCTGCTTTGTACACTTGGTGTTCACTAACTTTGTCAGTGTCTCCTGCTCCTGGTGCCTGAGTGACCTCCTGAGGAAGAGAGGGAGCATAAAGTGACAATTAGACACCTACCTTCCTGTCACTGGGCATTTCTTAAACCTGAAGGAGATTTTCCTCTGCTGTATATGTTTGCTGTGGTTCCCTGTGGGGAAGAGCCTGACTGGTAGGCTGTGACTTCACTGGTACCAACTGAGTGTGTTCCCAGCCTTTTCAAAGACATTTGGTGGGGTTTGCTGCCTCATTTATTGCTGTCTGGTTTGTGAGGTCTGGTAGTGCACATGAACAACAGCTCGTTCCATCTCGTGGTGCTGATAAGGACCCTTCAATCTGCGTTGTCCTTGTCTCCGTGTGTAACTGCAACGGGAACTGATGCACAGCAGCTCTAGACTGATAAGCTGCTTTATTCCCCACGGGTCACAGCAACAGGTCTAGTTTGAGTGCACCTGCCTATGGGACATAGAGATCAGACACAGGCCAGGAGCCTGGGGGATCAAGGATGAGTCTGTGCTGAGCTCTGGGGCTGATGGTGTTCAGCTAGGTAAACTGCACTCTGAATGTGTGGAACTGTGTGAACAGGAATAGGGCTTTGGGACAGTAAAAATGGCAAAGACAAGTTTGCTCCAAAGAAGGGAATTTCTCATGGGAACAACCTGCTGTACCAGCACACATTTCACTGTGTCACAATTATTTTCCTGATGATCTCTAAGTGTCTCTTAAGGAAGGTCTCTCGTTACTGTTTTTGTCAGCAACATGCTTTGCATTTTTCTGAGATTTCATTTAGGAGGATGAAAAATTTCATTTAAGCTTTGCCATAGTATTGCTCTGATTAACCCAAAGTCACATAAGGCAGTGCTGAGAAAACACAGCAGTGTAAGGGGGAGCAATATTCTGATAAAGAAAACCCAGAAGAAACTAAAAGAAACATCAGCAACTGAAATGAAAGTGGGGAAGTTATTTTAAAATGTTGGACAAGTTTTCCCATTCAGGTCAATTAATCATTCAATTCAATTTTATCAAAACTTTGTTTGAATACGTAATTTAGGGCAGTAGAAGACTATATCATCAGTATGATCAATGCCTTGAGATACAATTATAGTTGTGATAGCTAAGTACAGTCTGCAGGTGAAATCTGGGCCAGAATCACAGCAATAATCAACATGATCATCAAGATTTCACTCTGGCTGAGCCAAGACTGAACCCACTGTACTGACCAGTGAAACTGGAAGAAGACAAAATCTTTCAGGAGAAATCCACAAAAAATGTTTGCAAGTGACTGTGTGAACCATTTTCTGGATATACAGAGTCATCTCATCATGAAAGGGCAGTATTGAACTATAATAACCAGTGCATAAAACAGATCCACTGCTGCTTGCAAGAGATTCTTTAATGGCACCAAAAGAAGTGGATTACAGACAATGGCAAAAGCTGAGGTACTGCAAGGGCATTATGAAACAAATTACAAAGGAAGCGACACAAGCAGAGGCAGAGATCTTGGTCTCCAATTTCTTGCTGGGGCTGCATCTTCCCTTGGCATTGCAGGATTTGCACTCTAATAAGAATGGCCAGGGCGAAGGGGACGCAGGAATGAAAGCTTGTCATTGAAGTTGATTGCCTTGTAATTTGGCAGGTTTTCATGTTCTCGTGCAAGGTATTGGATTCCACTTCCATCGCTGTGTTCACTCAACAGCCAGGCACCTCTCTGGACTTTGTGAGAAGACATAATATCATTATCACGTCCCGCAGCCAGATTGGTTGCTTCTGTTATTACCCTGGTCCTCCCTTGGTAGTGGGCATGTTCGTAGAGAGTGATCTGGGGATTCTGCAGATATTCAGTGATCATCTGCAGAGAGCTGACCTTATCATTCATCTTTTTACCCAAAAAGTTATAGTCTCCCTCCTCAAGTACGAGAAACTGGCCACCGTAGTTTGCATGCTCAAAAAGCACCCAAGGCTGGCCAATTACTCTTGCCGAGGAGGCAATATCATTCCAATCTGCATCTCTTAGATTGGAAACATCACTGGTGAATTCTTTGGACAAACCCTGGAAGTTGGCATGCTCATAAAGGATGATTTTTCCCATCTCAGTAGGATTTCTAGAGTTTGGATTTCTTGCTGTAGGACCTGGATAGCAGCCTGCATGAAGAGAAGATAAGAAAACATGCAATGCTTGTAAGAAGCCTTTAGGAAACAGGCACAAAAACACAGAAAGCCAGGAGGGAAAAAGAAAAGAAAAAAAAAAGGCAAAACATTTGTCACAAAGAATAAACAGAGCAGCAGCTGGAAGAGAGTGAGGGCATGATATAAAAACTTGAATTTGGAAGCAAAAAGTAAAATGAAATATGTACCCACAACTCTTTGGTTGTATTTTGTTCTGTGTGTTGGTTTATGTGGATGCCAAGATTAAGTTGCAGAATAGTCTCACTTTCACCCCTTGCAATTCTGTAGCAATGGCCCTCCCCACCCTCTCCTTTTGTAAACTATGGTTATCCCACAGCCATCTTCTCATTATCTGAAAGATGGGATAAGTCTACACACATACAGACAGCAGACCCTCACAAATGTGCTACAGCTCTCATCCCAACACTAAAATCTCTTTCTCTTCAGCTGCACTTCACAGCAGTTGCCCAAGAAACCAACCAGTTTTCATGTAAAAATTGTGCCTCTCACCTTGATGTCGGCTCCAGGGACAGGGAGAGCTGAGGGCAATTCCTCCAGTCCCAGGCTGCTGTTTGTGAAAGGCGTCTCAGCAGCCTCCATTTATAGTTTGCACAGAAGTCTTGTGAAACACCCAGTCAATGGAACTGAAAGTGGCCAATATTACCCTCAGGGATCAAAATTCATTGACCATGGTATTTTAGTTCAGACGTTCCTACAGGGACATCCAGCCATTTCAAAAGTTTGTCCAAGAGTGAGCGTCTTGATAACCCTTAGAGCTTTGGTTCTTGTTTGTCTGTATCCTCCAGAGGCTGGCTGAACCACAGTGGTTGGCGCACGTTAAAGTACTGTGGGCTGTAGAATTTTTCTGCCTGTTGCAGTTCACATTTTTGCTTACCTGGGCAGTACAACTGATATAAAACCTTAGTTTTTCAAAGAGTTTTGATGGGAAATATTCAGGTGACAGAGGTGGCAGATAAATGTCCTTTGCCTCTTAGAATCATAGTATTATTAAGGTTGGAAAAGGTCCCCAAAATCATGAATTCCCACCATCAACTGAGAGTCACCATGCCCTCTAAACCATATTGCGAAGTACCACTTCTAGATGTTTTCTGAACACCTCCAGCGATGGTGACTCCACCACTTCCCTGGGCAGACTGTTCCAATGCTTAACCACTCTTTCAGTGAAGACTTTGTTCCCAATATCTAACCTGAACCTCCACTGGTGCAACTTGAGGCCATTTCACCTTGTCTCATCATGAGTTACCTGGAAAAAAACAAAACCCCTCACTTCATCTCCAGCTCCTTTCAGGTAGCTATGGAGAACAAAAAGGTCCCTGCTAAGCCTCCTTTTCCCTAGGATAAAAAACCCCAGCTCCCTCAGCTGCTCCTCCTCAGACTTCTTCTCCAGTTCCTGCACCAGCTTCATTGTTCTTCTCTGGACATGCTCCAGAACCTCAAACCTCAATGGCTTTTTTGTAGTGAGAGGCCCAAAGCTCAACACATGATTTGAGGTGTGGCCCCACCAGTGCTGAGTTCAGGAGGACAATCACTGCGCTGGTCCTGCTGGCCACACCATTTCTAACAAAAGCCAGGGCACCACTGTCCTTGGCCACCTGAGCACACTGTTGGCTCATGTTCAGTCGGCTGAAGCTGTGGATGCACCATCCGTAGAAGATGATCATTAAGGTCCCTTCCAACCCAAACTGTTCTCCAATTCTATCACATATGTGATCACATATATCTTTATGTGTAGTAAGAGATGTAAAGGGTATTGTAGACAATAATCAAAGGCACCAACACTGTTGTCCCAAAACCAGAGGGAAGGTCACCATGTAGAACCCAGAAAGAGGGTGTAAATAGGGGCCTATTAATATGGCATTAATAGTAGCTTAAAAGTCCAAATTCTAAAGCTGAATCTTGGGAAAAGAAATGTACATCTTTGCAGACACTTATATTTCAGGAAATACCAAATATTGTAAATAGTGCTTTATACTGTCAGTTTTGAAATTAAATACTTGAATCTGGTTAGAGATGGCATTTCTTTCACACGCTTGTCAAGAAGCAATATCATTCTGCTAAATATGACTCCACACATTTTCCCAATTCAGTCTGAAGTAAATGCTTCATATAGTATTTCTTTTAAATACTTTTCCTGTATCAACTCTTTCCATTTCTGTCTATGGAACAAGAAGGCAGAAATTGTCCTTCCCCAGTTTATTTTTCTGTCTTTTGAAATTTTTGGACCACTGATTTTGTTTCTCCTCATTTCCCCTTCTCTACATGGGCACAAATATTCCCCTACATCACGTTACTGGTTCTCCCAATTGCCAGACTTTGCTCTCAACCAGTCCTACTAGAACTCTTCTTTGCAGAAAACAGCTCCCCTTAAACAATGTTGGAGTCAATTCTGTAGTGTGTCCTCAGGAGTCGGCCCATCTTCCAAAGGTCACCATCTTCCAAAGGTCAGAGAGGGTTGACTTCCCTCTCTCTGCACTTTTGTACCTGATCAATTATTGACCACCAGAAAGATCATCTAATGAGTTATTGAATTGAATTAAACATACAGTGAGTTGCAGAATTCGCTGTATTTCAGCATTTATCCTCATAAATATAAACTGCTTGCCTTTTGTCACTAATCACCAGGAACTAATTTTACAGAGTCATGCTACTGGAGGGTATGCTTCCTCTCTGCTGGTTTTGAGATTAACTAACAGTCATTCTAGACAATATTACAAAGTCATCATTGGGACATTTCCCAGAGTCAATGTCCAACCTTTGTTGCTTTCTCAGTTGTTTAAAATAATTCTGGTTTATGTTTTCACTAAATAATGTCTATTATCACTTAATATTTTCCTTAAAATCCACATTAGCATAAAATGCATTCCTAACACAAGAGTAACAAAAAGTGATGACGGTTTGTTTGATTGGGTTTTTTTTAAATTTCCTCTGGCCTTTTTTGTTGAAAGAATGTGAGACACTGCTGATGTCCATTCAGAGGAAACTGGCTGCAGTAGCCTGGTAATTCTTAGAAAAATAAAGTAGGGAAAAGCTAGAGAGACCTATGAGAGCTGTGTCACTGGGTGGGCATTATGGATCAGAGACTGTCTGCAAGAAGCTTTGAATACCATGTAGGAGAGAATCAGCCTATGGTGTTTTGACAGGGAATCCATGGCTGGACTTGCATTAAAACCTCAGATATAAAAGAGGAATTGCCATGTGATAGAGAGGCTGTGGCAGCCTGTGCAGTTGGCCATGTCCATGTCCTTTCCATGGACATGTGCGTGCCTGTCTCTGGGTTACACACCCAACCTCAGCACTGGCTGAACCTGCAACCTGGGCAGCAGCAGCCGTGAAAACCAGCCCTGGCTGGGCTCCAGCAGCCGAGCAGGAGGAGTTCCTGGGGCTGAACCCTGCTCACCCCTTCACTGTACTCACACACTCAACTTGAAAGTGACTTGGCCAAACAGAAATGCTGGAACTGCGGTTTTCTCGCAGAAAAACCCATCCTTATGTAACTTTATTGTTCTTTCCTTTCGCTTTCTGGCTTTGTTCTGTGATATATTTTCACACTTTATTTCATTGCTGCTGCTCAACTCTGCTTACAGGAACTATCATGGGTAATCATGGAAGAGCATCTTGTGTTGAAATCCTACAGATAAGCAGATGCTATCTCAGTTCTCCTTTTCTTGTAGTAGTTGTGGGATGTTATTCTGCTTCTGCTTTCTCAAAAGCAGTAAAACCACAACCTGAAAAATTCCTTAAAAAATACAAAAGAAAAGCCCTGAGCAACAACCTGAGGAGACAAAAACTTCAGGGACACATTCATTCCTGAGTGCAAAGACAACCAAAGGAGCTCCTTACACCCACTGAGTCAATACAAGTGCACAGAAATCCCCATCATGACAGAATGTCATGGCTGAAGAGAAGAGATGGACAAGGGGCATTGATCATCTTTCTTTATAGAGAGATTCCTGAGGAATAAGGTGGGTCAGGAAATACTAGGATTTGCCACTCTTGGTCTTAGGTAATGAGCCTGACTAATCCTGCTAGCCGTCAGGATTGTGGGATCACAGGATAATTCAGATTGGAAGTAAGCTCTGGATGCCATTAGGTCCAGTCTGCTGCCCCAACAGGGACAACCACAAGGTTCAATATGGTTG
>JAWWEU010000353.1:0-13189 GCA_035583155.1 Acropternis orthonyx | reverse complement strand
CTTTGAACCTGGTGTGTGGGTCCGTACACTGCTTTCAGAGCCTCATAGAATCCTCTGTGGTCACCCAAATCTGCACATAGTTGAGTCTTTTCGGATAGATTGATCCACCACTTGTTCTGGATGTCTCAGTTTCTGTTGGAGCTTACTGCAGGCAAGATGAAATAAAAGTTCTACAGACACTTGGTTATTGCTATTACTTCATCTGGAATGGATTTTGATACACTGCTGTGGTGGGTTGGTCAGCTGACAGACCTTCACTTATCTGCTCTCACTTTCCCTCCCTGACTGGAAATGGGGGAGAAATAAGATATAAAAGCTCATGGGTTGAGATAAAGACAAGGAGATCACTTACCAATTACTGTCATGGGCATAACAACCTGGAAGTGGTGAAAATTATTTTTTTTTATTTCCAATTAAAATAGATGGTAAGAATAAAAGACATAAACTGAAATACTACCTCCCCATTGTCCCTTTGTCTCAGGCTCAACTTTACTGTTTCATTCCTAACTCCTCTATTTACTGTTTCCCAAGTGGCAGAAGGAAATGGACAACAGGGGAAGGGTTGTTGTCAATAACAGCACCTCCCTGCGGCTTCTTCCTCCACATGTGCTGTGGTGTTTGTCAGGAATATATGCTCCAGCAAGGACTCTCCAAAGGACAGAATCCTTTCAGGAAATATCTACCTACTCCATCATGAGGAAATACACAGGATGAAGTGTGGTTGTCTGCTCTGTTGTAGTCTTCTCCACAGGCTGCAGGGGAATCATATAGGTAAGCGGTGTGGAGGTGCATAACAGAAGCAGGGGCATTTAATATAAGTGTTGCACATAATACACTGTATTTTTATTGCCTTGTGTCACCTTCTTAAGAACTTACCTTACAGCCAGCAGGACTTAAATGTTGAGCTCAGATGAATCCTGAAAATCTTGGTACATCAAAATCAAAATTTTCACCTAGTTGGTTTTTGGGTTTTTTTTGTTTGTTTGTTTGTTTTTGTTTTTGTTTTTGTTTTTCTGTTGGTTGGTTGGTGTTTTTTGTTTGTCTGTTTTCCCAAAATCTTACTTGCTTATTTATACATGTTTAGAGTTTTTATAATTTTAAAAATTCAGGTATCAATTTCTTAGATTATTCTATAGAACTGAGTTTACTCTGCTTGGTAAGAAGCAATATAAAGTTATGTATTCTGGTCTACATGGTTCATAAAAATAATGTCTAGGTTTGGTAATTTCTTTCATGCCTGCCATTGATGAAAGCATTTTGTATAGATCACTACCAATGACTGTGTGGGCAGCAAAAGCAAATGCAGAAAGAGAATTTGAAAAAAAAAATATGCACGATCTATTCCTTTAGAAACAGTTTATTTGATCACATAGCTATGTCATAATGACTTGTTTCTAAAGAAATTTAAAAGGAAGTCTGCAAAATCTAATGGTGAGGTTTGCCCCAGCTGTGTCTGCTGAATTGCACCTTTTTGTGTGACAAAGGATTATGCCCAGAGTAGTAAAAGTAGTGCAATTTGCTGTCATTCCCTGACTTACAGTCTAGACCTGTTCTAGTATATATAAATGTATTTAGTTTAGTCTTCAGAATTCCTGACAAAAAAAACCCCAAAAAGTTAGGTGAAATTATGTCTGAACATCATATGCTTATAGTCTCCTTCTCTTGAACTTGAGATCAGCTAGAACTACAAGGAAGAAAAGATAATGAACAGCTGAATTATTCAGCAGAACAGTGCAGTACTAGAGCAAAATAATATAAATAAAACAGATATTGAAATGTTTTCTATTATATAATCTCTAGCATTTTATTCCTCTGAATAGCTTGAAATGCAAGCAAACAGGCAGCTGAGGCAATTTTTTTTATTATTTTTATCTTATTATTCTCTATGTTTTGTGTAACCATGTTTTATGACTGAATCAACGATTACAAAAGAAGAATATAAGTGAAATTATTGATATAATATTAAACAAATAAACTTACTTAGCTCCTGCTCATTTAAAAGAGTCCTTTTTTTTAAAAGGAGTTCTGCACTGGTATTATCTGAACTATTTTTATGACCCCAGTACTGAAAAGTGCATTCACTGTTTCCCATTTCTGGAAGGCATTTTTATCTGTTCTTAAAACCCATGTCCATGCTGTCATTGAACGAACGCGTTTATATGAATAGACTGGTCTGGAGATTTAGTTGACCACACTGAAAAGAATCTCATTTTACAGATGAAAGCTGAAAACCATTATAATACTTTTTGGAAACTTGCTTGATGAACAGAAAAATGTGTCACTAGCAAGGAGTATTCCTTTAGACATCTTACTTTGGAAAGCAAAGCCATCATTTGCACTTCAACTGTTAAACAGATTTAACTAGGAGAAAGATCTGAGCAAAGTTATTCTGTGGTCTGAACTTTGGACAGCTTAAATATCGTTATCAATGACTGATAATAAAAAGGAGACATATCAATGTCCTGCAAAAACTAACTGTACTACCATTTAAACAGAGAAGCCTATGTAGACAGTTGAAGGGGAATAAGGGCAAAATAATGTGGGTGCTTTGCTTAGACTAGAACTCTAAAAACCTCTTGTCATTCTGATGACTTAGTAGATACTATGGAGGTGGTGAACTATACATAATGCAGCTTGAGGCAGTGGTTAGATGTCCCCTTCAAGCTACAGAGAATATTTGTGAAAATCTTATGCTACACTGAAGATTCTAACTAGTGTATGACCAAAGGTAGATGGGAAGGAAGTTCCCTTAGAAGCTGATGAAAGATGTGATGGATTATTTGGACTTTTCATATCCATTTAAGAGAAGGAATGAGGACGTTGTAACATGGGGAAAAGGGCCTACCAATAAAACTTATATCAAGAATGAAACATTGCTTAGAATTAGAGAGAAAATATGACAAAGTACTCAAAATATTATTAATTTATTACTACAGCATGTTTTAGGTTTATTCTCTGCACCCATTTATTTAGAAAAATTAACTTTCATTTTGTGCATTAATCACAGA
This sequence comes from Acropternis orthonyx, assembly GCA_035583155.1. NCBI lineage: Eukaryota > Metazoa > Chordata > Aves > Passeriformes > Rhinocryptidae > Acropternis > Acropternis orthonyx. Next base: position 10,181 of record JAWWEU010000353.1, on the reverse strand, counting down.
ATCATAGAAAGGCTTGGTTTAGAAGTGACCTTAAAGATCATCTTCTAACCTGCCTGGCATGGGCAGGGGTGCCACCCACTAGATCAGGTTGTTCAGGGCCCTGTGCAACCTTACCTTGAACACTTGCAGGGATGGGGCATCCACAACTTCTCTGAGAGGGCCTCATTATCCTCTGAGTAAAGACCTTCTTCCTAACACCTAATCTAAATCTAAGTTTAAAACCTTTCCCCCTTGTCCCATCACTATCTGCCCATGTAAAAAGTTGCTCTCTCTGTTTTTATAAGCCCACTTTAAGTAGTGGAAGGCTGCAATGAAGTTTCCCTAGAGAGTTTTTTGTAGGCTGAACAACCCCAGCTCTCTCAGTCTGTCTCTGTTGGAGAGGTGTTCCAGCCTACAGATCATATTTTTGGCCCTCCTCTGGAACTGCTCTAACAGGTCCTCATCTTTATTGTGCTGAGGACCCCAGACCTGGATGCAGCACTTCAGGCTGGGTCTCACAAGGGCAGAAGAGAGGGGGAGAATCACCTTCCTGAACCTGCTGGCCTCTCTTCTTTTGATGCAGCCCAGGATCTGCCTGGCTTTCTGGTCTGTGAGAGTACACTGTTGGCTCATGGCAACTTTTCACCCATAGGAATGCCAAAGTCCTTCTCCACAGGGTTCCTCTCTCTGAGTTCTTCTCCTGGTCTGTACTCATGTCTGGGATTGCCCTGACACATGTGCAGCACCTTGCACTTGAATTTGTTGAACTTCATGACATTCTCATGGTCCCACTTCTCAAGTTTGTCCAGTCCCTCTGGATGCCATCCTTTCCTTCTGTTATATCAACTGCACCACTCAGACTGGTGTCATCTGCAAACTTCATTAGGGTGCACTAAACCTTGCAATGTCATTGACAGAGATATGAAAGGGCATCAATCCCAAGACAGAGCCCTGAGGGACACTACTCATCACCAGCCTCCATCTGGCCATAGAGTCATTGACCACAAGTCTCTGGCTGTGTCCATCCAGCCAACCCCTTATCCACTGAATAGTCTACCCTTCAAATCCATGTATCTACAATTTAGAGATAAGGTTGTCATGAAGGTCCATGTCAAAGGCCTTACAGAAGTCTAGGCAGATGATATCATTTGGTCTTCCCTTGCCAACAATTTCAGTCACTCTGTCATAGAAAGCCACCAGACTGGTCAGGCAGGATTTACTCTTAGTAAAGTCATACTGGCTGTCTCAGATTACTTTGTCTTGGATGTGTCTTAACAGTGTTTCCATGGAGATCTGGTCCATGATTTTCCCAGTCACAGAGGTGAGTGAGGCTCACAGGTTTGTAATTCCCCAGATCTTCTTTTCTCCCCTTTTTAAAAAGAGGAGTGATGTTTCTCTTTTTCCATTCACTGGGGACTTCTCATTGCCATGAATTTTCAAATAGGAAGGAAAGCAGTTTCACAACAACATCAGCGAGTTCCCTCAGGATCCTGAGATGCATGTCATCAGGACAAGTAGACTTGTGGATGTTCAGTTCCATCAAGTGGTCCCAAACCTCCTCTTTGTTTACAGTTGGAGGGACTCCTCTCCCTATCTCCCACTGGAGGTTCAGGGACTTGACAGACATGGAAAGTCTGACTGTTGGAGAAGACTGAGGTGAAGAACTCATCAAGCTCCTCAACCTTTTCCATATCTGTTGTCACCAATTATCCCTTTATATTTATTGAAGGACATATACTTTCCTTAGCCTCTCTTTTCTGACCTATGTACTCATAGAATCCCGTCTATTTTTCACATCCCTTGTCAAGTTCAGTTACATCCATGCCTTAGTTTTCATGACCCCATCCCTACACATCTGAACAGTATCCCTGTACTCTTCCTAGGTCCCCTGTCCCTGCATCCACTGGCTGTGCATTTCCTTCTGTGCTAGTTTTGGCTGGGGTAGAGTTAATTTTATTCACAGGGGCTACTGTGGGTCTGTATTTTGCCTTTGTGCTGATCACAGTGTTGATAATATAGAATTTTTTTATTGCTGAGCAGGGCTTACACAGAGCCAAGGCCTTTTATGGTCCTCATACTGCCATGCTGGCAAGGAAGTTGGGGGTGCATGGGAAGTTGCTAGGAGATATGGCCAAGACAGGTGACTGCAACAATCCAGTCCCAGATCTGCAGGCTCACAGGCTCTGCTAAGAATATTATTTTAATATTTATATATATATGTGTATAAATATTTATATATAGGGTTCTTTAATACCTTATAAAAATGTCCATAAAATAAACTATGGACTTGCTTCCAAGGAGTTTCTTTATTAATTTAGGGGAGAAAATATGGGAACCTGGCAAAGGCTCATAAAGTGAAATGCACAAGCTAGACAAAATGTTCCACCACAATACCAACTCAGCACATATTAATCTACAACACCCAAGGCAATATTCAACCAATTCACCACACTTAAGTCAAATCCAATCCCTCCAGTTCCAAGCTACCCAAAGTGTCAAGAAAAGGAGTAAAGAAAACGAAATAGAGGGAGCAAGAATAGAGAGATGGAGAAAGAGGGAGATTGAGACTTTGTGGCAGACCAGCTCTAACACATCCCGGGCTGCAACACAAGACATCCCTATGCCTCTGGTTTTATCTGTTCTGGTCCCCACAGCCAACGCCCCCAGGCAGGGCCTCTGATCCCCTGGTCACTCTGGGGTCCCAGGCCAGGGTGAGAGGCCATGTTCCCACAGTCTCTGCCAATTTGAGATGGGTCAGGGGCTCCAGGAACTGTGGGGTGTTATAGTTTTCCCAGGCTGTTTGTGACTGGCAGCTGCTCCAGGGCTTTCCCATGTGGGCTCCAGGGGCTTCCATGAGGGATACAACACCACCCCACCCCGTGAGGATCCACCTATCCCTTCCCCCTCCACACACACCCTCACACTCCCACACCCACACACATACACATCCCCCAAGATGGTTCTGACTCAGTAGTAACTGATGTGATGTGTAACAGTGACCCAACCAGACCAAGAGGATATTCCCTGCCATATGACATCATGCTCAGTATATAAAGCTGGGGGAAAGAAGGAAGAAGTGGAGGATGTTTGGAGTGATGACATTTTTCTTCCTAAGTAGCTATTATGCCTGATGAGGCTATGATCTCCTGGAGATGGCTGAACACCTGCCTGCCCATGGGAAAATGATAATTCATTCCTGGTTTTGCTTTGCTTTTGTACCCAACTTTTGCTTTAGCCATTAAACTGTCTTTATCTCAACCCAGAAGTTTTCTGCCTTTTACCCTTCCTATTCTCTCCCTGATCCTGCTGGTAGGGAAGTAAGCAAGTGGCTATGTTGTGCTTGGTTGCTGTCTGGCTAGGGATTTTCCAAGTTAGAATGGAAAGTAGTACCAAGACAGCTAAGAAATCTTCACATTTCTCAGTATTCAAGAGATATATGGAGGGTGAAGGGTCTCAAACCAGAGCTCTCTGTGTTTTCAGGACAAACTACATTCAACCATTCTCACTGACCACTCACTTCCACCTCTGTCCCTGCTCCAGCAGGTGGTGGGAGATGGATGAAGAGGAGATTGTCAGCAAGTCATTTCTGCAATTAAGGTTAAATCTTCCAATATTTATTAAATATTTTCCTAATAATTATAGATCCTTGCCATTGATTTTATGAGTGTAAAATAAAGTCTTGAGTTTCAAACGGAACTGAGACCGAGAACTGGAGCATCAAAAGAGTGAAAATCATATTGCAAACGAGCAACTACCTGAAATGAAGAGAGTAGAAGATAATCCAGTGTTCTTGATGCAGTCTTTATTTTATGGAGCTAAGAAAGCAATTGAATCTTTGGCCCAGTCACAGAAGAGTACATCTGCAAGGTTAAATTATAAATTCTAAAAATCTTGGTTAATAGGGGAACCTACAGCATGTACATATTAATGTGATGTATACATGTACATTGTCACAAACCTTATGAAACTGGGGACCTTTTCTGGATGTTCTTAGTATAATATTCAAGAATCAAAACAATTGTTTTGGATTAGATAATGGAAATTGGCATGACAAATAAATGTTAGAAAGCTCTTGGGAATGTGAAACTATATTATTAAATTAAAACTTCAACTCAAATTATAAGGTCTGATGATTACATTTTCATTAGTTGTGCATTTTGCAGTGCCATGTAATAGCTTTGTTTATTGTGCATAATTTAAGATGCTTTCAAAATGCAACACAGTAATATTGTTGTGCTGGAAAAATATGGATTGAACTAAACATTGAGCTAAAAGATAACTGCAGCTATGAGCATGACTCTCTCTCTCTCTTTTTTTTTTTTTCTTTTTTGGAGCATTTAGGGGAATACAGTTCTGGGGTTTTTTATAGGGCATCTAGTTTTGCAAAGAAATAATATTTTACTTGATCACAAAATTTAAAAAAAAATCTAGATCTCAGGTGGACTGAACCAGAGAGATATTACAGAAAGATGGGGGTTTGTTTACTTCTGGGGGGTTGTTTTGGTTTTTTGTTTGTTTAGGTTTTTTGTTTTCAAATTAAAATATTTTGGAAAATTTTTTTTGTGTTGATTTAGTTTAGTTTGTTTTCTTTTTCTTTTTTTTTTTTTTTTTTTTGAAAATGAATGAAAAAAGTAACGTGGAATAACCAGCATAGGTTTGTGTCACACATAAAACACTTACACTTGTTTCATTCTTTTAAAATGATTACTACATGAATTTTACTATTCAGTATACACTATATATTTTGGACACCTCTCTGAGAATGGGTGTGGACTGAGGTCAGGAGGCAAAGCAGGGTCAAACACAGTCCCAGGATCTCTGGGCTGGGCCGAGGGGACAGTACCCAGTGAGCCCAGACACAGGGATCAGATGAGAACTGCAGTGTGCTGTGACCAGGACATGACTGAGGAAGCAGGGAAATAACTTGGATGTATGGGAATGGCATAGCTAAAGTCCTAGTGATGTACCCGAAATCCAACACAGCCTTAAGGGCAGCCTATCAGACTGACTACAAAGAGTAAAATATGCCCTTTTTCTTTAATGATAATGAAGTAAATACTAAGCTTTGTATTGATACAGAAAACAAGCATGGTGGATTTTACATACTGGATTCTGAAGAAAAGTGCTTGAGCAGATCAGTTGTGAGAGTTAGTTTTATACAAATAATTTACAGGCAACCCACTTGATGTATTCTCCACATAGCTAAATTTTGGGATCCTTATATGATGGTTAATTGTTTTTTTCCACTGAAGTTTGGGATTTTGTGCTTTTTACTTAAGCGTGTTAGTACATTTATTTTGTGGATCATCCATCAAAGTACACTTTCCCAGTCAGCCTGAACCCTTATGGTAGCGTAGCTAAATATCTTTAATAGCATTAGGATGCACTGTCTTAAAACTGGAAGATGCTTTTCTGCTTATGGTTCAAAATACTCGTAATACATTCTTATTATTTCTCAGAGCTCCCAGAAATCTGAGTCATAGTGACAGATCCATGTGTGAGGGTGTGTATGTATATCCAATGATGGTATAGGTCTTTTCCAATCTAAATGATTCCATGATTTTTTTGCATATATGTACATAAAATATATACATACATGAGTGTATTGTCCCTTCCTAATCACTTGTTACTGTCTTGCCTCTTATTATGGAACAGTGTTTTTGATTTGTTAATTTGTTTCATTCATGTTTTAAAATATACAGTTTAATGTTACTTATAAATTAACTAGGACTTTTGTAAATTTGAAAAAGAACTAGCATTTTTAGGAAAAAAATAATTTTTTTATTTATCATAAAAGACTTTCTGGGTAAAGAAAGTATCTTTTCATGAATCTTGACACAGTTGCCAAGCATGAAAAACTCCTAGACTCCTTAAACGGAATATAGCCCAGGACTACTTTAAAACGATGTCCAAATACTTTGCTCTGAGCAGGTATATCAAGAACCCATTAACAGCAGGCCCACTGCAGTTACACTTGATTTATTATCATTAAATTATATATTATCATAATGCAAAGAACTCAGCTCTGTCCTGATGATAATGGTGATATGTGCTAGCCTCCACATCAGGTTTGCTGTCTTTCCTGAGGATGCCAATAGTTCCACTTCAAACCAGAATTGTTACATGCACTTGAAAAAGTCCTGGGATCTAACCCTGATTCACAGAAGAGAACAGATGTTAATGACATTTGGACTGGAGTCAATATAGGGCTTCCAAAAAGCCTGTACCAGAACCCAAAAGGCCATTCTCATTTATCCTCTAAGTTTTGTTTTCTTTGTTGTTTTTGTTTTGGTTTGTTTGTTTGTTTTTCCTGTGCAAACATACACATGTAAGGGAAAAAGTATACAATGACACTTTATTAGAGCTTGCTAAATAAGTTGCGGAATTTCTCATCACTAGCAATTTCTTTTCTTTTTTCCTTCTGCATCAGCTTGAAATACTTATAATATACTTTGAATATTCAGCATTCTGAATATACAGATTTTCAAGGGTTTTGTTACAATCTAAAGAGGTAGTGAAACATATACCTCCATACCTGCATTTCAGGTTTTCTCCACTAAACACTTATTCTCAGAAGTTTAATATGGGAATATCGAAACAGTGGTATTCCTATACCCCTACATGCCTCCATATTGATTCAATATTTTCAGCTAACTCATTATAGAAAAATTCTACCAGATAACTGCACTTACATAATCAAAAGAAATGGTTGTAGTGAAGTAAGTTATCATGAAGGCTCAACCCTTTCTTACATCTCCAGCACCCTGTGGATGTTGAATAATATCCCAGTATTTTTCATTTAGAAAGATAATTTCTCAATATCAAAGAAAAGAGAGTTAAAAACATGTTATTTCACTCCACAATGAAAGCAGAGATGTTCTCCTATAAGGTGGTAAATCTTTCTGACTTCTGACAAGAAAATCAGAAGCTGAGGGCAGCTCAGGTCCCATAAGAATCAGAGGACATATACATTAAACTTTCAGTTTAGCTATTGCAGGAATAACCTAAAATCACAAAACAGAACTGCCCATTTCTTCCATACCTATAAATTCAGTGTTTGTGATCTACATCTATAGAACAGGAATGAACAAATCCCTGTGCTCCTTCTGCATCCAGCTTTTGTCATCTGTGGAGGAACTCATAGTGCATATTGGTGTTAGAAATTATTCATAGAGGGAATATTATATTGTTGGTTTGGTTCTAGCTGCCCACTGTCTTACTTACCTAAAAGCAAAGTTTAGGTAAACAGAACTATTTTCATGTTTGGTTTATCTTATTCCTGAATTTTGAGGCATTGTTAAGCATACTGAACCTCTCATTAACAGATGGGAATGGATTTATTTCATTGCCCACAGCTCACAATAAGCCAAGGAAGACAGAGCCAGTTCTATGTTATTCATATTACTATTGCTTTATTAGCACTCTTTTTATTTATATTAAATGTGGAATGTTTTTGTAATATGGTTCTCAAAAAGAGAATTATCATTAAATAAGAACAGTTAAAGTTTACTGTATCTAATTTGCTATTCTCCTCTTCTGAAGGACTGAATTTATAATCTATATTAAAAAAAAAATAAAATTGTGCAAAGAAAAAGTATGTACATTCCCAGTACATCAGTCTTTCCCTTCTGTAAAACATTCAAAAACATTTGTTACCCATTATTTTAATAGGTTTAAAACATGCTTAAATGCAAGGACTTAAAGGTTCAAACAAATCAATGGATTTAAAGCAATTTTATCTGCTGCATCTATTCTTGCCAGACAGACTCCTGAGCCATTCCCATAACAATGAGAAGTGCCAAAAGTACTTAAAGGAAGACATCAGCTTTATGAGCTCCTACTGATCTTCTAAATTTAAGGTAGCAGATACCCCTTTTGTTCTAGCTTCTTGCAACAAAATGAAGCTTTTTGGAGTGACCCAAATGAATGTATTTAGACCCAGTAAACACGTACTGTATTACCGTGATTTAAATTTTGTGGCTAAAGGAATTGCATTTCTCTGATGTCTCTAAGACTAAATTATAAAAATAGTCTTTTGCCCTAAACTAAAACTGTTGAGGTTTCAGGCTGAAATTTGATATAAAAGGTCAATATTTAATGTTTCCTTTTTCGCTTTGATATCAATCAGAATTGAAACATTTGCATGTAAAAAAAGTCTGCCTTTCAGCTTAACTGAGGTTACAAAAATATTTTTAAAGTTTTATAGTTGTTTTGTTTTCAAACATGCTGTAAAAGGAGAGGGGATAGTAAAATTTCCTTTCAATCAAATATTTGTTGAAATGAAAAATTCTGATGCTGCTCTTTGCCACACCCATCTTGAAAATCCTGTCTCTGTAACACTGTGTAGTATGACACACTGAAGAGGACTAAGTAATAATTACACAAAAAGTAGACAATGTGACAATCAGGACTGAGAATATGTTGGTGCAACACACAGTGGATAGAAGTGTGAGCAAACTCAAGGAGGCAGATTCTAAGTCATTACTTGTGTAAGATCCTAGTAATAGGAGCGAGTACTTTACTTTTATTTTATCACCTAACTGTATTATGAGAAAAGGTAACTTCCAGATTTTCATACAACCTGGAAACAAAACTGTTGAAATAAGTTTTGCAATACATTTCTGTCTTCTTTCAGTGTTCACAGGGTATAAACCTCTAGTTCCAGCTAGCGTGTTTGCCCATAGCCATTCATTAATCTTCCTGTCTTGAAACTGTTCTCCACTCTCCTGACTTCTTGATGATGTTGCCCTAAAGGGAAAGTTAAGACAGTGTTTTCACAGAAAAGAAAAATCTGTAAAGGACCCTTTGTAAAAGTGTGCTTAAATTTCCAAATTTCAGAGCAAACTTCTAGCTGTGAAGTTTGCACAATTTGTAATTTCTTTCAATTTATTCTTCCATTCCTAAGTTTTTCTGCCAAAACTGAATTTGACATCTAATTGTTTTATGAATTCTTACTAATTAAACCTTACTCCAGAATTATTTGGTTTTTTCTATTTAGAAAAAGATAAGACACATTAATCATAGTGAATGAAGTTCAACCAAATATTTAAGAACAAAACTATAGTTTATAATAATTGAAAACCATTTAATTAAGGATCTACTGTGTAAATTATGCAACATATTATTATCTTCAAATGTAAGTAAATGTACTGTTTATGAATTGCTGGTAAAATATTTGTTGTACAAGAAATGGGAAAAGCGAATACTGCTCACTTGATTTGATTTGTTAAAAGTGTCCTATTACAAATACAAATAAATGCAAAACATATAAAGAAAAAAGTCAATGAAGTTCACTACATGTAACTTAAACTAAAGCAGACTTGTATTGTCGATATTTATATGCAAAATCATTCAAATAATAAATGTAATGCAACTGAATAAAAATAAAAACTTGTAGAAGGAGTGTAACATGCAGTAAATTCTTTAAAGAGTCTAACCTCCATAAAAGGAGAATAAAATAAAATCAAATATCTAATAAATTGCATTATACTACTCTGTAGTACTGCAAATTGCTACAATGGAATTAAGCAGGAAATATTAAATATATTTGGTTTTGTTATATTTTTCAAATCAAATTATTGCAGAGTAATTTGTTTTTGTTTGTTGGTTTTCATGATCAGTTGGAAGACAACAATAATGGCTTAAAAGACATCTTAGCTACAAGTTAGCAGTAGTTTTGTTTTGTGGATTTTTTTGTACTAAGGTAGAGATAAACATGTCTCTTACCAAAAGTCTACATTATATAGATTATATTTAGACAGAACTGATTGTTTAACTCCTGTTCATTTTGAGCTTTACTGCACAATGGCCATTAAACGTTTAGTTAAGAGTATGATCTCTCATTTTTAATCTGAAATCTGATCTTCTTACAGAACTTATTTTTTAATAAAGAAATGTAAAGGTTTCTGTGTTTGTAAGTTTATTCCTACATTGGTTACTTATTTTTTATTTACACAATTTCGAGTTTGTAATATTTAGACTTAGAATTTTTCATTTAACAGGGATTACAGCCTTTCTCTCAGGTTTGTTTTCTCCTTCTGATAGAACTTGTGAAGTTATATTTCAAAAAATTAAAAAACAAATACACACATCCCCCCCCCAAAAAAAAAACAAAACAAAAAAAAAAAAAAACAAAGAAGGAACCTGCAAACTCTCTACAGGAATCATGGGAGAAATCAGGTTTCATTCCATGATAAGACATA
>JAWWEU010000351.1:0-13239 GCA_035583155.1 Acropternis orthonyx | reverse complement strand
GGCTACGGGAGCTCTGGGGGTGCTCAGAGCTCCTGTGAGTCCCTGTATGGCCGATATTCCTACCCCTGCTATTCCCGCATCCCTGGGATGTTCCGCCCTTCCAAGCCCGACAAGGGCTCCCTGGGTGACAAAACTCAGCAGAACCAAGAGCAAATTCGCAAGCTGTGAGTGAAGGGAAGGCCAGGAACATTCCCTCATCCTGAGGAACAAACCCAGATACTGCATCGCCCTTTTGTTGTTGAACTCTGCTCACAATTCCTGCCTCTGTTCCCAGTTTACTTTGCCTTTGTGTAAATTACTTTAATTTCATAATTCCTCTCCGGTTTTCCCTGCTGTTCCCCAATAAATCCCATTTGTCAGTTGTAATAAAAACCTTCCTGCATCACAATATAATGTTTTCTGCTTTTATTTGTGTTGTTTCAAATCTGCAGATTCAGAAATGCCTGTCTCTTGCATTGATTAAGGTGTTAAAAGGAAATCCCAGACCTTGACTTTAATCCTCAATATATATCATAACCATGGACAGTATATAAGTATTTACGATGTAAAACTTCATACTTTACTCTTATACACTTTATATACATACACTTTCAATTTTTATACACTTTAATATAAACTTTATGTAAGTTTACGGAGAAAATTCTCCTCTGTGAGGGTGGGCAGGCCCTGGCACAGGTTGGGCAGAGAAGCTGTGGCTGTCCCATCCCTGGAAGTGTCCAAGGCCAGGCTGGAGCAGCGTGGGACAGAGGAAAGTGTCTCTGCCCATGGCAGGGAGTGGGATTGGATGATCTTTAAGGTCCTTCCAACCCAACTCATTCCATAATTCTAAACGTGGAAGGAAAACTGGTGGGTCACAAAATTTTACCAAAGTGCCACAAAGGGCAGGGAGAAGCTGCTGATGCAACCGAGAAGGTCTGTCACCATTAAATCCACAAGGGTCACTTAAAAGAGCAAGAAATTCCTTCAGGACAAGTCCAGAATTAAGAAAAGAGCAAAACAAACCACTCCATATCCCAGCAGTTGCACTTCCCTCACCTCCTGCCTTGTCCTGACTCTATTGTTTCGTTCTTTGCTGTTTATTTTGCTACCCTGCATTTCCTTCAAATATTTTGATGAAACCAGTGAAAGGAATATATAGTATAGGAATATAAAATAAAATCAGCAGGTAAATTGTGCATTCCTGCAGGGATCCCTGGTTTCCTCCTGCCATTCCACAAATCCCCAGCTCAGCAGAGGGATGGGACATTTACTCAGTGTTGAGATTTCCTTGGTGTGGCTGAACCACTTTGAAGGAGTAAAACCACTTCCCACTGTGTAATCTTCAGCCATCTTTCCATGAAACCTCTGGAGAAACAGCTTAGATACACATTTTCATTCAGTTTTCCTTGTTCATCCCTCAGCAACAGCTCCAGATCTGCAAGTGGAGCTGTCACAGGTCTGGGAAGTGTCAAACACCTCATTGCTGGTGAATCTGATACTTCCCTATCTCCCTCTAGACAGACCCCAAATGGTTACTAACAGCACATGAAAAGCCCTTGCTCAGGAGCATTTTCTGCTTTACCAACTGATATTTTTATTGCATATTCAGCTCATCTTGATGTGGAAAAGTTTCCTGACTTACCCTTATGACTCTGGTGCTCCCCGTTTCATCATGTGTGACACAGCACCCCAGCCTGTGGTTCAGCAGGTCCTTCCTGGTATCCATCCACTCCCTCTGCTGTTTTTGGGTGGGAATTAATCAAGTTCCTTTCTTTTGGTGATTATTTTACATCCTTCTCCATCTTCAAGATCATTCATGATCCATGAGGCCACAATGGAAATCACTGTTGTAATTAATTACTTGCTGAGGGGCTGAATCCTTTCATCTCCCCCATCAATGGGATTAATTGTTATATTGATCAAGGAGCCAAACCCTGGTACCATCAGGTCGCTGCTACTCCAGGTCTTGCCCTGGAAAATCCTCTTAGAGGGCAGAGCTAATAAAAAAGCTGGAGTTCCCCTCTCTGTGTGTCTCCTGTACTGTGTGGATTCCAGGGAAAGTTGGAATGCAGAAAGTGGGCATTTATTGATTTCTGTCCCCCGTCTATGAGCAGATTCTAAAATATAAAAGACATAAACTATAACACAGTTGTTAACCAGATGGTGTGAATTTTATTGATCTGCCTGTCATTCCTGCAGAGGACAAACCCTGGGGATGGGTTCAGAGAGGCTGAACCTGAACATGACCTAAGACTTTGAAGGGGTGACATAGTGAGGTGTGATGGAAAGCTGGGAATTGCCTAATCATTGCAGACAGTGATTATAAACTGTGAGTCGTTGTGTGTAATTGTTTCTCTCTGGAATCTGATCAAACATCACGTGCAAAGGGTGGCTCAGATCCTCCAGACTGTCCCAGAAGGAGTATAAAAACCTGAGCCACTCACATCTCTCCCAACAGATTTTCCTCACTTCTCCTCTGGGACTCAAGTAAGTTTTTAATTCTTTGCATCCTTTTTTTATATGTTCTTTTATTGAAAATTAGCTGAATTCTGCATAGGAGTCTGTCATGGGACTAACTGGCTGTGGAATCATCTTTGCTGGTCCTTCAGAGAGCTCAGGGCTGGAATTCTCCAGCTCCCTGAGGGAATACTGCAGTCCTTGCTAAGTGCTCCTAGGATTCCCAGCTCTTAGTTCCTAAAGCTGGTATGGAAATGATCTGCAGCCTCATCTTGGCTTTAGTGGGAGGTGAACCTCAGTTTTGAAGCTCAGTGTAAGGGGTGGTTCTATAAACCCTGTCCTACTATTGAATTTCTTTATAAAGTTCTATAAATCCTGTCCCAAAATTGAGCTACTTTACAAAGTTCTGTAAACCCTGTCCTACCATTGAATTGCTTTACAAACTGAACTGCAGGAGACCCAGGGGAACCCTCACTGGGGTCTGCAGCTCCCTCCTGAGCATCTCTGCTCCCTGTGACCAGTGACAGGACCTGGAGCTGTCTCAAGGAGTTTAGGATGACTATTAGGGAAAGGTTCTTCCCCCAGAGGGTGGTTGGGCACTGGAACAGGCTCCCCAGGCTGATGGTCATGGCCCCAAGGCTGCCAGAGCTCCAGGACTGTTTGGACAATCCTTAGTGGGGTTTGGGGCTCTCCTGTGCAGGGCCAGGAGTTGGACACTAATCCTTGCATGTCCCTTCCAACTGAGGATATTCTGTGATTCCATAATTCAAAGTTGTGTGTGTTCCTGTGTTCCAGACCCACCTCCACTCCAGCACCATGTCCTACTACAGACAGCTCTGCAGCTCCTCCTGCTCCACCCCCTGCGAGGTGTCCTGCCCTCAGCCCGTTGCTGACGCCTGGAATGAGCCCTGTGTCACCTCCTGTGGGGACTCCAGAGCGGTCATCTACCCACCCCCTGTTGTCATCACTTTTCCCGGGCCAATCCTCAGCTCCTGCCCTCAGGAAAGCGTGGTGGGATCCTCATCACCAGCTGCCATCGGGGCCTCACTTGGTTGTGGGGGATCTTATGGCTACAGAGGCTCTTTTGGTTATGGGGCATCACAGGGAAGCAAGTTCTCCTCCCCTTATTGCTCTCAGAGGTTCAGTGGTTATGGATTTCGGAGACGGGAGCGCTCCCAAACCCAGCAGGAGTTTTCTTGCTCCAAGAGCAGTCAGGATGCTGAATGCAAGAACCAAACTCAAGAGTAAAATGCCATAAAAAGGCCGATTCTTGCTACCACTTGGCATTGTGTTTGTGCCTGTGCCCACTCCTGTCCCTCCTTTCTTAGCTATAAATGTGTTCTGTTCTTTTCTTCTCATGGTCTGAATTTCAAATGCATTAATGTTCCTCCTACATAACAACCAATAACCTTATACAGGGAGCAGAATAGAAAAGCTTGTATCCTGTGATTTCTCCCCCTTGATACTGCCTGATGTCCATCAAGAGCTGTGGTGACACACGAAAACTGGACTGCAGGGTGAAGTTCACAGTTGGAGAAGAAGAAGGAAAGAACACTGTGCTTGGAATGATGATTCCTGAAACCAGAGACCAAATCTGTAAATCCTCAAAGCCTCACTCTCTATATGATCACCTTTTGCTTGTGTAACCCTTCCCCCTCTCTCAGCCATTAAAAAAATCACGCTGCATCATCATCATTTGAGTGTTCTGGGTTTGCTTTCTGCCTGTTTTGATGAAGTTCTCCTGGGTGGAGTGTTGGTGTTTCTTCCTCTGAGAGGGGAGTGAGGACACCAACCAACAAAACCCACCCACCCCCTCAGCTCTTTGCCCAGCAATGAGCTTTCCTGGGTCCCATTCCTGCCTTAGACCTCTCCGGGACTGCTTTGCACTTCTAGAAAACTACTGGAGACATAAAACCTTCCAACCTGAACCTCCCCTGGCACATCTTGAGGCTGGACATACCACTTCAGGTGCCCCACACAGAGGAACCATCCCTGCCCTGGTGCTGTTGCACTTTGCTCTTTGACATAAACACAAGAGGAGAGAATTAATTTCACTGGCAAACCCAAAGCAGGTCAGAGATGGGAGGGAGTTGCTCTTTATCCCAAAAATCTGCGAGCATTGCTGAGATCTTGCCAATTTTCCAGCCCCTACAACACAGGGATCACACCTGACTGTGGGATCTCTCTCAGGCTGTTGACAAGTTCTCACCAGCAACTCAAACTCCTGTTCCCCCCTGTCAGCAAACTGCAATTCCCAAGAGCAGGAGGCAGCAATAAATGAAGCCACAGTGTCTCATCCTGAACTACAGAGGTCACTGCACCCTTTCTGAGCTCTGAGTTCATTATCCCAGTACAAGGCTTGTTAAATGAGATGCAATCAGAAGCTGATTCATAAAGGTGTTGTAAACACAGCCTGGAGTCGCCGTCCCCACGCACTAAACTGCAGTTCAAGGCAGATATTGGTGCGAGTTAAGCCTTTCATGTTTGATTTCATAGGTGGATTCACTAAATATTTAGTCACTCCTAGAGCCTAATGGTTTTCTAGGTGGTTCAGGCTGGAAAATAACCTGCAGGCACAGTGGTTAATGTAACAGAATGAGAAATGAGCCCTGCTGAACGCCAGCTTCCTTCCAGGCCTGGATTCTGGTGGAATGGGCAAAGTGAGGGTTAAAATTTACCTTTTGTCAGCTTTGCAGTCAGAGGATCTTCACTTGAATGTTTTGGGTGTTTTAAATTCAATGCTCTATGAGATACACTTGGAAAAAAAGGAGGTTTTGTAGCTCATTTTTTCCTTTTACTTAGAAAATAATAATAAGGATGCCTGAAAACCTTTGGTCACTGGTTTTTGGAAGTATTCAAGGTCAGGTTGGATGGGGATTTGAGTGACCTGATCGAGTGAAAGATCAGGTCCATCGCAGAGGGGTTGTACTAGAACTTTGAAGGTGCATTCCAATTCAAACAATTCCTTGACTCCATAGTTCCAGGACCTGTAAAATAACCTGTGTCCTATACACTCTGCCCATGCCATACACCATCTCCCAGCTAAAATCAGCAGAATTCCCTGAAAAGGTGTCACTTTGGCTGATTATGTAATTTTCAGAGATTTTTGGATGCTCATGGAAAGGCCCCACTGAAATCATGTTTAAATAACAAAGTCAAGGAATAGCTGGACATGGCACCCAGTGCTCTGGTCTGGTTCACAAGGTGGGGATCAGTCCAAGCTTGGACTTGATGGCCTTGGAAGGCTTTTCCAACCTTAATGATTTTGGGATTTAAAACTTTTGATATTTTCAAGGGATGGAAAACTCAGAGCTTTCATGACAGAGACATTTGAACACCCTGTAAAATCGGCCTGTGCTAAAATGTTTTGTGGTGCTACAGCTCAGAGAGCAGCTTGGTCCTTATTTTGGGGGAATGTCCCACTCAGGAGAGGCTGTGGCTCAAGGGAAGAAGGAAAAACAGGAGGCTGCTGTGGGATGCAAAGAAGTTTTAATGAGCAAAATGAGATATCACAGAGTATGAAAAAAACCCCCTCTTTCCACACAATTTCAGGAAATGTTCAGCAAATGTCCTGCTCTGAGATATCCCTGTCCTCAGACAGCTTCTTCTGACTGTTGTGCAGTTGGTGGTGAAGATACTTCTTGTTATGGGTGGTGTCCATACAGAATAAGCTCTCCAGGATGGTAAAAACAATAGGGAAAGCTGGAACAGGCAACAACAGCAACAAGGAGATGCCGAGGGGCGACCAACAAGCAAGAGAAAGACCAGAAATGCCAAGGGGGCAGGAGCTCAATTGCAGGGCTGCAGGAAGACTGAGCCCTCATCCTCATTGCTTTGGATTTGGGTCTTCATTTGGGCTCTTGGGAGACATCCCAGCCTTTAGCAGGGCCCGCAGACGTTGCGGAGGACGCGGCTGTACCGGCGGGAGGAGAAGGGGCCGCAGGAGCCGCTGCCAAGCACGGAGAGGGCTGGGCTCCCGTATCCATACTGGGCTCCGTATCCATATCCCAGGGAGCCCCCGTAGAGGGCCCCCAGCCCCTGGTTGCCCCCAAAGGTGGGGGCTCCGGAGGAACCCACCACGGCTTGCTGGGGGAAGGAGCTGAGGATGGGGCCGGGGAAGGTGACGACGACTGGGGGCGGCTGGATGAGGGCGGTGGAGTCGGGGCACTGGCGGACACAGGGCTCGTTGCAGCTGTTGGCGACGGGCTGGGGGCAGGAGATGCCAGTGGTGGTGGGGCACAGGTCGTAGCAAGACATTTTGTTGGCAGGGAGGAAGGTGATCCTGGAACACAGAGCAAAGAGGTGTTTAGAAATCAAGCATGAGGTCTGCTGGAGCAACAGGTCAAGGGGTTGGTGTTGGGTTCTTGGGGGGCACACAGAATGACCACCGACTGTAAAGTTGTGGAGTATTGTCTGTGGTTTTGGTCACCACAATACAAGAAAGATGTTAAGACATTAGAGAGTGTCCAAAGGAGGGTAAAAAAGATGGAGAAGGGCCTGGAGGGGAAGTGTGTGAGGACACTGATGGCACTTGGTGTGTTCAGCTGGAGAAGAGGAGACTGAGGGGAGACCTCATTTCCTGAGGAGGGGCAGGCACTGATCTCTGCTCTGTGGGGACCAGGGACAGCACCCAGGGAATGGCTGGGAGTTGTGTCAGGGCAGGGTCAGGTTGGATCTCAGGGAAAGGCTCTTTCCCCAGAGGGTGGTGGGCACTGACCAGGCTCCCCAGGGCAGTGGGCACGGCCCCAAGGCTGCCAGAGCTCCAGGAGGGTTTGGATGTTCCTCTGGGGCACAGGGTGTGACTCTTAGGAAGGGTCTTGTGCATGGCTGAGGGTGGGACTGGGTGATCCCTGTGGGTTCCTTCCAGCCTAGAATATTCTGGAATTCTGTTACACCCAATGGGACAAAAGCAGGTTTGGTCTTGGGAGAGACGGGATGGAAAGGAGATGGGATGGAGACAAGAACCCAGCACTGCTTTAACCACACATTTCCTCCTCCTTGCCTGGTCCCTGTTTCTTTTCAAGCTCTTTGGGGTAATAATTTCAGTTGTTTCCTTTTAGATCTACATTCTCTTTGTCTCTTTGTTTCATTTTAGTTCTGCATTCCCTTACTCTCTGTAATTCCTCTGGTAAAGCCCCCAAAGAATTTGAGCCTCAACAGAGATTCCTATACTTGATATAATAAGTAAATACACCCTATAAAATATTTCTATTCAAATATTTCTTGGCACAAGCAGCACAATTCCTTACAGACTCTGGAGCAAATGGGTGAAATGTAAGGAGCACATTTCCTTCATCAGATAAAAATACAGTTTGCAAACAATTTCAGCTGAATATCTGGTCATAAAAGCTGCTGGTTTAACATCTTTTTCCCAGTAAAAAAGTAAAATATTATTTTCTTCACTGGATCAGACCACCAGACTGCTTCCCTTCTGATTGATTATGGTGAAAATAAAATACGGTTTAAAATAAATTCTTTCTTTTAGGATATGATTTAATTTAGGATATGGCCAAGTCTTTCTGTTTCAGTCATGAAGTGGGGCAGAAGAATTCTGCATTTTAAAGCTTTTTCCATCCTACATTTTCAGTTTTCTACCAGTACAAGAATTGCCAAATCTGAATTACAGGGAAATAAGTGCTACAAATCCTGGTCTGGGCTCTTAAAGACTCACAGCAACAGAACTCGACAAGATACTCAAAAAATAAAGTTAAAATAAACAAATAAACAAATAAAGGAAAAACATAGTGCTAAAAACTCTAGCAATGAACAGCATTCTGAGCTCTAGAAATAAAACCAATAAAACTATTCTGGCATTGGGAAGGAAATGAAATGGCATCAGACTCACCTGATGTGGAGGAGAGAAGCAGGAGAGTGAGATGGAACAACTCTGTGTAGCTGCTTCTTTTATAGAGCCCTTCAGATGGCCTGGGGGGGGCTGAGCCACACACTCTGCACTCCCCAAAGTGACGAAACTCTCCTTGCTTGCAGTTTGCAAAATCACCCTAAATCTCTGACTAGCACAATCTGCACATTCCAGCTCCCAGTTCTCTTTCATCTTCAAGCCTAATTGACCAGTTTCACTGCTGGTATCATCCCACCCAGCTCATTGCAGCAGGAATTAAACTCCTTCTATTTATTTTGCACTTCCTTCATTAAGTTCCCCTAATGATTTTAATCAGAGCTGGAACCTGCTGTCGTGGACATGTTTGGGTTTAAGTGCTTTAGGTCTCGCTGTAATCTCATCTGCTCACACGTTTTGCAATGAAAAGCTCAGTGAGATGGAAAAACCTTCTGATCATTGTCACTGTCACAAACCTCAGGTGCCTTTGGGTAACTGTGGGCATTGTCAGCTGGGTTGTGATTTAGAAATTCCAAATTCTCTTTAATGCAGGAAATATATTTTGGTACCTAAAAGGGGGTTTAAACTGAAAGATGAAGTTTTCCCTGAAGAGATATTGGTGATTTTTTTCCCACAGAATCATTTGGGTTGGAAAAGATCTCTGAGATCATCGAGTCCACCCTGTGCCCCATCCTCACCTTGGCACTCAGTGCCACATCCAGATGTTCCTGGGACACCTCCAGGGGTGGGGACTCTACCACCTCCCTGGGCAGCCCCTTCCAAAGCCTCACCACTCTTTCCATGGAAAAATTCCTCCTGATGGAAATGCAAACAGGTTGATGGTTCCTACTCTGTACTGAGATTGCACAGCTCCGAAAGTGGACATGGAATCACAGAATCATTGGATGGTTTGGGTTGGAAGGGACCTTAAAGATCATCCCACCCCCTGCCATGGGCAGAGACACCTTCCACTAGCCCAGGTTGCTCCAACCTGGCCTTGGACATCCAGGGATGGGTCAGCCACAGCTTCTCTGGAAAATCCATTCCAGTCCCTCCCCACCCTCACAGAGAGGAATTTCTTCCCAATATCCAACCTAATTTTCCCCCTTTCAGTCTGAACCCATTCCCCTGGTCCTGTCACCCCAGTTCCTGATGGACAGCCCCTCTCCCCATGTTCCCTGTAAACTCCTCAGATCCTGGAAGGTGCTTTGAGATCTTTCCACGTAAAAGAGGTGAAATCTGGGCACATTTCTCAGTTGTTTTATGGGATTATACGTTTTTGACCTCCACTTGGAATTACTCACCATCCCCAACACTTAGTGGGGAGGGACAGGAGTTCCAGCAGGACAGTTCAACCCATCTCAGGTGCTTACCTGGCCAGAATTGGTATCACACCCAAAACCACACCAGTTTGGCTTTCCTTGGCTGTGGGGACACCCAACCAGCTCCAGCTTGTAAACAGGGGAGCTTTGCTGAGCTTTGTCCCACCTTTATTTTCATATTCCACAATCCTGTGTAACAAACAGCGCCTGGTCCCACCTCAGAAATCCTCATTTGCCTGTGCATTGGTTGGTTGTTTAAATAAACACATTTCTGCCACAATTTCTAAATAGATTTCAAAATAATTCTCTAAATAAACACATTTCTACCACTTAAATCGGGAGGTTCTTTTTCCCAGCCTTCAAGATGCCCCCAGGGGATACAGGAACAATAATACAATGAGTGTCCAAATACTTCTTGTGTGTATTTTTAAGCACTTCCCAAACCCTCCTTAATAATTTACGCCTGAAGTGGGGTGTCATTATTGTCATATAAATGTGTGGTTGGGTTCAAACAGCATTTTGAAATGTGTTTATTAAATGGTGAGCTCTTCCTGTTCCCTTCAACAGCTCATGGTTTGGAACCTCAGCATTTCTTATTTAATTTAAGTTTTCATTTTTTTGTGTGGGTTTCTGTTTAAGCTCCTTCAGTGCTGGGGTGTTGATTCACATTTTCTCTGTAACATCTGCCTGAACATCTGGGAGACAACACAGGGGTGTGGATGGTTTAAAAAAATGCTCTGCAATGTGTCTTTTGATTTTCCCTCTGAAAAGTGCAGGCTGGTCTTGTCCAAATCCGAATTCCAACCTTATGTAAAAATTGCTGATTTCTCAAGAAAGATGTTGTGGTTTTTATCAATTCTATTTGTCTACTGTGGGTAAAGAAGAAAGGAAGAAAACCTGCACCTTAAAGCAGACGATAATTATGATTAACACTTGAGCCAACATTATTATGTCACCCAATAAAGGAAGAGGTAAATAAATGAAGCAGCATAATTCCTCCTGTCATTCCAAATGTATTTAATGGAACGTTACCAGGAATGAATGTTGCCAATTAAGTGCTGAGATGAAAGAAATGTTTGTTTTGTAATTTGCATTTTGTGCAGCGTCAGAATTTGAATCAACTAATAAACAGAAATATTGAGCAAATCTCTTTCATCATTTGGAGGTGACCCAGGTGGGATAAATGTGGGTTGGTGTCCATGGGAGTCCTCAGGCAGCTTGAGGGAATGTATAAAGTCCCTCCTCAGAACTGCCTCATGTTTCCCAAAATCCCAGAATCCCTGAGGCTGGAAAAGCTCTCCAAGGTCACCGAGTCCAACCTGTGCCCCATCCCCACCTTGGCACTCAGTGCCACATCCAGGCATTATTTGGACTCCCCCACCTCCCTGGGCAGACCCTTCCAAAGCCTCACCACCCTTTCCACAAAGAAATTCCTCCCCATGTCCCACCTCACCCTCCCTTGGCACAGTCTCAGCCCCTTTCCCTTTGGCCTGTGCCTCTTCCCTGGGAGCACAGCCCGACCTGCCCCAGCTCCAACCTCCTTCCAGGGAATTTTAGAGCCAGAAGGTCCCCCCTGAGCCTCCTTTTCTCCACGATGAGCCCCCCCAACTCCCTCAGGACTTCTCCAGACCCTTCTCCTGCTGCTCCCGCCCTGTTCCCGCCTCCTGGAACACACTCCAGCTCCTCAGTGTCTCTCTTGCCATGAAGGGCCCAAACTTGGACCCAGATCTTTCCCATTTCTGTGAGACTGAAGCTTTTCTTCCTGTCTCAGACAAGTTACACCAACACTTAGTCATGTTTGCTGATGACCAGTTCATGACCAGATCCAGAGCAGGAGCTGATTGCCCTGACCTGAGGGTGGTGGCTCAGCCACCCTCCCCTGTCATCACCTTGGCAGCTCCATCCCTTCCTCCAGGACAGCAGGGCAGGAACTCCGTTAGTTCCCTCCTTAAGGGCTCCTTGTGTAACATGATGTTTTTTCACCACAACTCATTTTCTCACAGATTTTCAGGTCCTGGCAGCAGGTAGACCTGGCTGTGCTTTGGATACCAGGGGGAAGCTGTGGGTCCTGCTGGAAGAGCTATTCAATTTAACAGAGATAATTAAATAAAATTAAATAAACCCCTGATTTATCACTGTCTATTTTAGGTAATGAACACTGAGAATCGTGCTGTGTGCACTGGGCAGCTGCAGAGGGTGACGTTGGGCACACGTGGCAGCTCTTGCCTTGCTTTCTTCAGATTTTACCTTCCGTTTCTGGTCAGATGTTCTCCAAACATCATTTTGTTCAGAGATAGGAAAATATGTACCCTGAGATCTTTTGGCAGCTGAACCACACGAGGAGAAATGTCTTGGGAGATAAGAATCTGCCTGAGTCAGGAGCTGATTTTGTGCTTTGCTGATAACCTAAAAAGATATGTCGTGTTTGCTGCAGCACTTTTGTTTGGTTTTAGGCTATTTATAAAATACTGACACAGATTTTGTTTATATTTAATATATACACAACTTAAACAGAACCAAAGAAGTCCCAAACCCAGGAACCTGGTGTGTAAAATGCTGGGATAGTTGGGATTGTTCAGCCTGCAGAGTAGAAGCTTTGGGGTGAACTCATTGTGGCCTTGCAGGACCTGAAGGGGCTACAATAAACGTGAGGAGAGATTATTTCCAAGGGCCTGGAGTGACAGGACAAGGAGGAATGGCTTCAAACTCACAGAGGGCAGGGTTAGGTGGGATATTGAGGATAAATCCCTCCCTGTGATGGTGGGCAGGCCCTGGCACAGGTTGCCCAGAGAAGCTGTGGCTGCCCCATCCCTGGAGTGTCCAAGTCCAGCTTGGAGCAACCTGGGCTAGTGGGAAGTGTCCCTGCCCATGGATTGGAACTGGATGACCTTTAAGGACCCTTCCAACCCAATTCAATGATTTTATGATCTCGCACATTCCTTATTATGGGTTTAAAGAAGTGGCACAAACACAGAGCACTCATGAACGGGGAATCTAATTAAGTAACATGTAAAGAAAACGTCTGCTCATCTTTGGCCACCACGTTGTGATGATGTTGTTGCAACTCAGTGATGAAAGAGGCCCATCAAGGGCTCTTCAGGGAGACTTTCACTCCGTGGGCAGGGTTTGCACAACATCGTTGCAGCCACATGAAAAACAGGCAGCTTTATCCAGCAAAGCTGGCAAATTTGGAGGGGATGAGGACACAGAACCACAACACGTGTATTTTGAGTGATGCAACAGAGTTTTAATGAGAAGGAAAAGAATGAAACTACATTGTAATATCAAGAATGTAAATCCAAGATGTCAGAGGCAAATGCAGTTTGAAGGACACTGTGAAATCTCCCACTGCATTCAGTGACAGGTGTGATAAAAAGAAGATTACAAGGACTTGAACCCATGAAAACATCAGGAAAGAATACAAAGGGAAAGAAGGAGAGGTGTGGGCACTGAACAGGAGCCTTGAGTGTTTTGCACAGAGCTCACACTCAGCTGCTCGGGGTGAATCTGCACTTTGCTTTTCACTTCTCCATCTCTCCGTGGGTTTTCCTGCTCTGCTTAGCAGATCCCGCAGCTGCCACGGCCGTACCTGTTGTACCAGGAGTAAGGGCTGCAGGAGCCAAAGGATCTCCCATAGCCATA
>JAWWEU010000349.1:0-13324 GCA_035583155.1 Acropternis orthonyx | reverse complement strand
GATTTTGCCCCGTTTAAAACCATTTTACCCCATTTAAACCTTATTTTACACCACTTGAACCCTTTTTAACCCATGCTAATTTCTCTGCCCTTGTTTTAACCCCATTTTACATCGTTTTAACCCATATTTACCGATTATTAAACATTTTAACCAGAAATTATCCCATTTTAATCCATTTTTACCTATTTTAACCCATTTTACTCCATTTTAACTACATTTTAACCCATTTTACCCCATTTTAACCCCATTTTTACCCCTTTTTATCCATTTTAACCCATTTTACCCCATTTTTACTTCATTTTACCATATTTTAACCCATTTTGACCCAGTTTACCTCATTTCTACCCATTTGCCTCTATTTTAACCTCATTATACGACATTTTAACCCATTTTTACCACATTTTACTCCATTTTAACCTATTTTACCTCATTTAAACCCAGTTTTACCATATTTTAACCTGTTTTAACCCCATTTTAAGCCATTTTATTTTGTTTAACAAAATTTAACCCCATTTTACAGAATTTTAACCCATTTTAAGCCATATTTACCCATTTTTACCAATTTTAACGCCATTTTAACCTCATTTTCCCATTTAACCTCATTTCACACCATTTTAACTTATTTTTACCACATTTTAAACCATGTTTAGCCATTTTAAGCCATTTTACCGCATTTTTACGCTATTTCAGTGTTTTAACCCATTTTAACACATTTTACCCCATTTTTACCAATTTTAACCCACTTATACCCATTTTTACCATTTTCACCCCATTTTAACCTATTTTCACTCATTTTTACCCCATTTTAACCCTTTTCTACCCATTTTAACCCATTTTACCCCATTTAACCCATTTTTATCCCCTTTAAACCATTTGTACTCATTTTTACCCTATTTTGACCCTTTTTATCCCACTTTTACCATTTTTTTGACATTTTACCCCATTTATCCCTATTTAAATATGTTTTTACCCATTATAACCCTTTTTACGCCATTTTAACTGCATTTTAACTAATTTTAACCCATTTTAATCCATTTTCAACTTATTTTTGCCCATTTTAACCCATTTTGGCCTATTTATACCCCATTTTACTGAGTTTTAACACATTTTAACCCATTTTAACTTATTTTAACCCCATTTTAACCTTATTTTACTGCATTTTAACCCATTTTACTCCATTTTAACCCAATTTTACCACGTTTTTACATATTTTGATTCATGTTAACTCATTTTAAACTATTTTCCACTCTTTATACCCCATTTTACCGTATTTTACATCATTTTAACCCCATTTTAAACTTTTTAAAACATTTTAACCCCTTTTTCCCATTTTTACTCCATTTTAACCCATTTTTACCCAGTTTAACCCATTTTTACCCCATTTTACTGCATTTAAACACATTTTAAACGGTTTAACCCATTTTATTCCATTTTAACCAATTTTTACCACATTTTGCCCCATTTAAACCCATTTTACTCCCTTTTACCCAATTTTATCCCCATTTTATTTCCATTATAAACCATTTTTACCTCATTTTACATCATTTTAACACATTTTAATTCATTTTTACCCATTTAAAGCCCATTTTAACCTCTTTTTAACCCATTTTACTTCATTTTAACCCATTTTATCTGCATTTTAACCCATTTTACCCCATTTTATTCCCATTTTTACCCATTTTTGCTCATTTTAGCCAATTTTACCACATTTTCACCCCATTTTATCGTGTTTTAACCTATTTTACCCCATTTTAAACCACTTTGACACAATTTACCCATTTTATCCCCATTTTACATCATTTTAACCAATTTTTATCTCATTTTTACCCCATTTTACCTCATTTTAGCTGATTTTAACCCCATTTTAACCCATTTTCACCCATTTTACCCCATTTTTACCTTGTTTTACACCATTTTAACCCATTTGCCAGGTAAAAACTGGCAAGGCAGCTGGGGTTGATGTAATCCCTCCTGAAGTCTGGAAGCGTGGAGGTCAAGTACTCCATGCCAAGTTTCACAAGCCAGTGGTGAGCTGTTGGGAACGAGGCGAACTACCATCAGACCTTTGTGACACAGTCATCATCACCCTGTACAGGAAGAAAGGAAATAAATCAGATTGCTCGAATTACCGAGATGTTACTCTACTACCCATTCCTGGGAAAATCCTGGCAAGAATTCTTTTGAACAGACTTAATACCCACTATAGCAGAAGAGCTTCTACCTGAAAGCCAGTGTGGTTTCAGGGTCAATAGGAGTACCACAGACATGGTATTTCTTCTCAGCCAACTGCAAGAGAAGTGCAGGGAACAGAACAAAGGCCTCTATGTAACCTTTGTTGATCTTACCAAAGATTTCGATACTGTGAGCAGAAAAGGTCTGTGGCAGATTTTGGAACGTTTAGGATGTCCCCCCAAATTCCTCAAAATTATCATCTCACTTCATGAGGACCAGTGCGGTCAAGTCACATATGGCAATGCACTTTCTGAGCCCTTTCCAATAACCAATGGTGTGAAGCAAGGCTGTGTTCTTGCACCAACTTTATTCACAGTCTTCTTCAGCATGATGCTCCAAAGGGCCATGGCAGACCTCGGTGATGAAAACGGTGTCTACGTCCAATACCGCACCGATCGGAGCCTGTTCAACTTAAGGCGACTGAAGGCCCACACCAAGACCTTAAATCATCTTGTCCAGGAGCTGCTTTACGCTGACGATGCTGCCCTCGTTGCCCACACAGAAGCAGCTCTGCAGCGTTTAACATCCTGCTTTGCAGAGGCTGTCGAGCTTTTTGGGCTGGAAGTCAGCTTGAAGAAGACAGAAGTTCTCTATCAGCCTGCACTGCAGGAAGTCTTCCATCATCCCCATATCACCATTGGATAATCAGAGCTCAAATCAGTCCAGCAATTTAATTACCTGGGAAGCATCATCTCCTCGGACGGTAAGATTGATGCAGAAATGGAAAACAGGTTAGCAAAGGCACACAGAGCTTATGGCAAACTCCATAAAAGAGTTTGGCAAAACAAACACCTGAAGAAAAGTGTTTACAGAGCCATTGTATGGTCTACTCTTCTATAGGGGTCCGAATCATGGGTCATTTACCACCATCACCTGCAACTCTTAGAATGCTTCAATCAACGTTGCCTCCATACAATCCTAAACATCCACTGGACGGATTATGTGACCAACACGTCTGTCCTTGAACAGGCAGCACTCCCGAGTATTGAGGCCATGCTGCTGAGAGCACAGCTGCGTTGGGCAGGGCATGTCTCCAGGATGAAGGATCATCAACTCCCCAAGATTGTGCTCTGTGGTGAACTTGCCACTGGCTGCCGCAAGAGAGGAGCCCCGAAGAGGAGATACAAGGACTCCCTGAAACAATCCCTCAGACTCGGCCACATTCATCATCACCACTGGTCTACTCTGGCCTCCAGTCGGGAGGCCTGGAGACACACGATCTATAACTCTGCTGCTGCTTTTGAGAACATGTGCAGGATCACTCTTGAGGAGAAAAGACAACATGGAAAGAATCGTGTCTTGTCGATATCACCTGGGGAGTCTTTCTGCTGTGCCTTCTGCAACCAGATTTGTCTGTCTCGCACTGACCTTTTTAGCCATCAGCGCGCTTGTAGCAAGCGTGGGTAGAGCCCTTCCCAAATCTTCATTCGCGAAGCCCAGTCATGATGATGACCTCAATCTGGCCTTCAGGATTGTTTCTTTTTTCTGGCTTTGATCCAATTGCATGAAAGCAGGTAAAACCTGGAAGGCTAATTTAGTAGAGCAATTTGAGAATTAGAGAGTTAAAACACAAAATGTAGGCACTAAGCAAAGGCATGAAAGAATTTAGTATTAAGGAACAGTGGAGGCAATAAATTGTCCAAAGTACAGGGCGCTTTGACCAGGCGGGGACAATGGACATGGACAGAAAGAACATAAAGAACATAAAGGATGTCCAAGACAAGATAAGAGAGGAGATGGACCAAAGAGTCAGATGCTCTTGTCAGACTCTGAAAATCTCTGCCAGCTACACAAGGAAACTGCCCAACTAAAGAAAAGTTCCAGGAGGATGATGAAAAGGACAAGGGGTCATGGGGAGGAAGAACAGGAACGACCCCTGCATGTCACCCCAAATTGAAGACCACGCCTTGACTCCGCCTCAACTCCTCCTGTTTATGAATATTAAAAATAGATGTTGCAATGTAACGAATATGCATGTAAAATGATGTAAACCACAACCAAAAATTGTATAAATAGTCACACTAATCACTGACCACTTCAGAACTCTGTGTCCAGCGCGAGCTGGAGTTCCCCAACATTGCTTAATAAATACCTCCTGTTTAAAGGCTAAAAACTTTGTCTCTGAGCAGAATCTCTGTGCCTTCTTAGGGACAAATTTGGCATCAATTTTGGCGAGCCAGGCAGGAGGGAGAAAGGGTCTTCCCGAGCCAAGACCCAGGGGGCTGGGACCCTCTCTGGACCCCCGACTGAATTTTTATCAGAGGAGTCTCCCAGAGCCCTTGGGTCTATGCGCATCGGTGGAGAAGAACCTCCTGCTCCAAATTAAGAGGTATTTAATCTTTTATACTTTTTTGGGAAAAAGCACTTTGTTAAGAAGCGAGGGTAAGACGTTACCACCCGAGAGGAAGCCGAGGGGACACCCTGGCGTTAATCCCAACTGGGTTAGAGTCCCAGGTATAGAGAAAACAGGTTAAAGTCCTGCCGGAAGGACCCGGGAGGAGGGTCCCTAATTCGGGTTAGAGTCCCGACACTGCAGTGAAAACGTATTTCTCCCTCATGATATTGGATCCACCTTTTATACTTCTGTGTTTTCTGTGTTCTTACTCGAGTGTTTCTGGTTCACTTCTGGTTTGTGTGAGATATTGTTTGGTAATGCATTTAAAGTTGTGATTTAGGGGTTTAGGAAACAGACAGTTTTTAACTTTTCTGAGACTGTTTCCAAGGTCTGGGAGTGTTTCCAAGGATTTCTAAGACCCAGGGAGTTTCTTGCGAGAATCTATGGAATGCAGTAGTCAGGAATGATATATGGAAAGTCTCTTTTACGAGTTAAATTGGTTAGCAAAGTAAAAAGAAACTGTAACACGCTACTTGAAATTTAAAGGTGTAGAGAAGAGTTCTGTTTATTTGTGGTCTTTTGTTCATCTTTATTGTTTGTTGTTGCTCTGTTATTGTTTGTAAGGAGGTGCACTTCATAAAACGTTTTACAGCTTTATATGGGAAGCGATTACAGTTGCAACTCTATAAAAGTGAATAAGTTTTTACCAGCACGCTTGAATCCTAGGATTAAAATCTGTCCTTTCTGTTATTGTTCACTGTACGTTAGAGTCTTGTGGAACAACTGTGGGAAATACATTTTGGGTCTGAAAGGAACGCAGGAGATAGTGCTCAATTGAACCCTTAACTTTTATTGTATATGCTGCTGGTCGAATCAAGATCTGGCAGAGACCAAGTGGGTGAGATTCTACTGCCGGCGCACTCATAGACAAGTATTTGTAAGATCTTGGTTGCATTTTCTGTAAAGAGTGTATTTTATAGTTCACAGTGATATCCTGTGGCTTTGTGGTAACACAGGACGGATAGCCGACAGCAAACCAATATCTCACGGTCTGCAGTGTCATCTCGCAACCTTACTTGGTAAAGCAGATTGCTCAGATATAAACCAGAAGGTAGGAAAATTTTTATATAAAGTGTGCAAATGTGAATGAGAGTGATTGAGATGCAGCATCCCTGCGAAGCGAGTGGGAGTCCCGCTCTGCGGTTCCTGTCCTCCGCGAGGAGCCAGGTCAGAAACGGACAAAGCGACTGAAAATTGTGTGCATAAAGTGTTGGAACAAAGTGAGACATACCTTGAGGTAGTGGAATGGAATAATAAAAGTATTGCAGTTTTTAAATAAAGTTCACCACCATAGCGGAAGCTACTCGGTTAGAACATACTGGTGGGAGTTTAGCTCGATTAAACATAAATCCAGGAACAAGAATTGCTTGATATAATAAGAACATCATATAAGAGGACTCATAGAAGTAATAATGGGAGGCCAGTAAAGTAAGGACATAAATATGAAAACCCCCTTAGGATGTATCCTAAAGCATTGGAAAGATTTAGGAGGGATCCTGGGGGGAAACATAAGTAAAAAGACACTCTTAAAATACTGCACACAATGGTGGCCTCTGTATAAGTTCGATGATGATTAGAAATGGCCACCTGAGGGAACGACTAATTACAACACAATTCTACAGCTCATGTTGTTCCTCCGTCAATTAGGCAAGTGGGATGAAGTGATGTATTGTGATATGTTCTTTACCCTAAGGAACAAACCTGAGTGGTAGAAAGAATGTGGGGTAAATGTCGCACCACAGGATCCTTTGGTTTTGGCTTTAGAAAAAGATAAGAAAAGCCTAAGGAGCGTTGCTGTGATGCCTGCAGTATCGGACAACAGTATCTTAAACTAATAAGAAGAGAGAGTGGAAAAGAGAGCGAAGTGAGCCTGTGGGAGTATCAACCATATGCACCAGGATACGGAGTACCCCCACCAAGGCTGAGAGAGGGTGAAAGGGACACTAGTCTATTAGGAGATATTTCACTGGAACTAGGAAGATCTAAGACTGGCTATAGCCCTCAGAAATCAGAAAACAGTTGGGAGGAAAGTAGCCCATCAAAGTCAGAGAGCTGCGGAAGGGAAAGTGGCTCACAAGGACTGAGCAGTCCACAGGAGTCAGGAAGCTACAGAGAAGAGAGCAGTCCACCCAGGTCAGAGATTGCTAGGGAAGAAAATAGTCCGTCAAGGTCGGAGGGTCATGGGGAAGGGAGTAGCCCACCCAAACCAAAAGATAGTCAAAATAGAGAAAGTAGTAGTACACCAAGAAATGAGGACAGCGCACAGAAATCAGGCACCTGCCGAATGGAAAGTAGTACGCCAAGAGCCGAAAGTTATGGAGATGAAAGCAGCCCGTCGAGATCAGAGAAGACCAGGGGAGGGGGTAATTTCCCCAATTTCCCCAAGTTAAGGTGCAGTGAAGAAAGAAGTGACATAGTAACCCAGGGGGAAAAGGAAAACAACTCACAGAAGTTAAGCATAGTAATTCAAATAGATGATAAGAGAAGTACGCAAGAAACAGAAGATGACGAGGAGTGCAGACCCGGGCAGACTGAGCGCCGACAACGTCTCATCCATACTCAGAAAGAGAGGCATCTGGACTGCGTGAACAATGCCAGAGGGTTGGTAGAGGATGACTTGGCAGGAACAGGGAGCGAAGATGAGGAACAGAGACATGGAAAGAGAAAGGAAAAGAGAAAAATTAGAGTGGACGCCGAAGCCCCGGAGGAAGACCCCAGAGAAGGGACTAGTCATTCACGCTATACCAGGTCTGTAGCATGGAAAGAAGCAAAAGAGAGGGCCAAAGGGCTCCCCTTCGACAGATAATGCCCATTGCAGGGGAACCAGGACAAATAAAAGTACCATTTACAACAAGCGATTTGAACAGCTGGAGAGAAGAAGCAAGGAATTTTAGAAAGAATCCAGAAGGAGTAGCTAGGAGATTTGAATTATTGGCAAAGAACCAAGATATTGACTGGGAAGACATAGAGGTAATGTTGTCAGAGCTAACGGAAACAGAGAAGGAACTTGTATTAAGAACAGGAAGAGAGCATGTTGCCTTATTGCCTGGAGGGTTAGATGCAACATTTCCCAACCAAAATCCAGACTGGGATCCGAACAATCCAATTCAATATGGGCGGCTGGTGCAATACAGGAAGCTGATAGCGATAGGTCTGCGAAACGCAATACCTAAGGCCATCAACTGGGTAGCGTTATATGATGTCAGGTAGGGAAAGGACGAGACCCCTTCAGAGTTTTTGGACAGACTTAGGGCAGCCATGAGACAGTACACACCCCTAGACCCAGCATCAGAAGAAGGAAAACAACAACTACTAGGGTTAGTGATGGGACAGTGCAATCCAGATATCAGAAGGAGATTACAAACACTTGAGCACCCAGCAAACAGAGATTTAGAGACATTAATGAATGAGGTCTGGAAAGTATACAATAACAGAGAAAAGGAAGAGAAGAAGAGGGAAGATAAGAGGCTTACTCGAGTTGTAGCAGTAGCAGTGGCAACTCAGAACACAAAGTTTCCGGAACCAAATGCCAGGGGTAGAGGTAGGGGCTACCCAGTAAGAGGGAGTGGGGGATTTCAGCCCCACCCAGCTAGAACAGGACCAAATCAATGTTCCAGCTGTTTGCAGATAGACCACTGGAGACGGGAATGCCCTCAGCTAAAAGAAAGACTCGCAAACACTGCCATTGCACACCAGAGCAGTGAATGAGGGGGACTGGTGAGTCGTTCCCTAGCAGACCCACTGGTTAAAATGGAGCTAGGGGAAGGTGAAAAGGAATTAGACTTTCTAATTGACACAGGAGCAACATTTTCAGTTTTAAATCAGGAACTAGCACCCAAAAGTGATGAATTTGTGCAAGTTGTGCAAGCAACAGGCCAACCAGGAAAGGCTTACTTTCTAAAACCTATTAAATACAAAATTGGAAAACAAATGGAGATCCATCAGTTTCTGTACTTACCAAATTCTCCAAAACCTCTATTAGGTAGAAATTTATTAGAAAATTTGGGAGCCATAATAAAATTCAATAAGGACAAATTTGAATTCCAGGTAAAAGACAAACAAGTAGTGGCAGCTCTAAACTTGATGATCAGTTGCATAGAACCAAAACCTGAAAGTCACAACATCGAACAAATCATGAGCGAAGTATACCCCTTGGTATGGGCTATTGATGTACCCGGAAAATCAAAGCAGGCAACACCTATTATTATTGAACTTATAATAATAATAATGGCCAGTCTTCGCGAACGAAGATCCGGGGAAGGTCTTTACACCTTCCAGCCTGCGCATTGGATTTTTTAGGTGAGACACAGTGTGCGCGGAACTGAGCCCACCCTTTAATCCTGAGGTTCATCTGCCGGGGCCAAGCGAGCTTGGACGGTGGCAGCGAGGTCCTCAGGACGTAGATGGATTGCCTTACAGGGCTAACGAGCTCCATCTGCCCGGGGAGTGTCCCTGACCGGGAATCGAACCCGGGCTCGGCCGTTACAAGGCTGCGTCCTGGAGCAAAACCAGTCGTGAGGAAACAATACCCACTGAGGTTAGAAGATAGAAAAGGAATCAAACCCATAACTGGAAAATTTCTAGAATTAGGGTTATTAATAGAATGCGAATCAGACTATAACACACCAATCTTGCCAGTTAAGAAACCAAATGGAACTTATAGACTAGTTCAAGATTTAAGAGCTGTCAATGCAATAACAAAGGCACTACACCCAGTAGTAGCTAACCTTTACACACTCTTATCTAAATTAAAAGACAATTTAACTTGGTTTACAGTAGTAGATCTAAAGGATGCATTTTTCTGCCTTCCCTTAGCCCCAGAAAGCCAAAAGATCTTTGCCTTTGAATGGGAATCTGTGAATATAGGGAGAAAAACCCAACTAACCTGGACTGTGTTACCTCAGGGCTATAAGAATAGTCCCACAATCTTTGGGAATCAATTGGCCAAAGAATTAGAACAATGGGAAAGGCCACAGGGAGATGGTACTCTGCTACAATGCGTAGATGATCTCCTGGCAGCAACTGAGACGGAAGAGGAGTGCATTAAATGGACTATTTCTCTGTTGATTTCTTGGGTTTAAATGGATATCGAGTCTCTCAACAGAAAGCACAGTTGGTGCAAGAAAAGGTGGTATACCTGGGATATGAAATTCCCAGAGGACAGCGATCCCTAGGAACAACAAGAAAAGAAGCCATCTGCCAAATGCCTAGACCAGAAATGGTGAGAGATCTACGCGCCTTTCTGGGAATGACAGCTTGGTGCCAGTTATGGATCTATCAATACGGGGTACTCGCCAAACCTCTGTATGATTTACTAAAAGAAACTAAGAGTATCCTGGTCTGGACTCCTGAAGCAGAGAGAGCTTTTAAGAGACTGAAACAAGAACTCATGAGAGCCCCGGCTTTGGGTCTTCCAGATGTAACAAGACCGTTTTGGCTGTTCTCTCACGAACAACAAGGGATGGCTCTAGGAGTCTTGGCACAATATTGGAGAAATATCCTCCAAACTGTTGGATGAAGTAAGCAAAGGATGGCCCGGCTGTCTGAAAGCAGTGGCCGCAGTGATCATAAACACAGAAGAGGCCAGGAAGCTCACGTTGGGCCAGAAAATGACGGTGTTAGTGTCCCACACTGTATCAGCAGTGCTAGAACAGAAGGGTAGCCACTGGTTATCACCTTCCAGATTCCTAAAGTACCAAGCCATCCTAGCTGAATCAGATGATATAACCATTCAAGTAACCAATATTGTGAACCCAGCCTCATTTCTAGAAGGAAGAATCCCAGCAGAACCCATCGAGCATGACTGCCTGGAAACAATCGAAACAGTCTATTCCAGTTGCCCAGATCTCAAAGAAGAGCCATTTGAAGATGTGGACAACTGGTTCTCGGACAGCAGCAGCTTCGTGAAGCAGGGAGTAAGGATGGCAGGTTATGCAGTGACCACAACGGAAGAGGTAATTGAATCAAATCCTTTACCTGCAGGGACCTCAGCCCAAAAGACAGAACTAATAGCTCTTACCCCAGCTCTGGAATTGGCAGAAGGCATGCGAATTAATATCTGGACAGACTCTAAGTATGCCTTCTCTGTCGTACATGCTCATGGAGCAATTTGGAAAGAAAGGGGACTGCTAACTGCCCAAAGGAAAACAGTCAAGCATGCAGAAGAAATTCTATGATTGTTAGAAGCAATTCAACTCCCAACACAAGTAGCCATAATGCATTGCAAGGGACACCTGAAAGGCAACACAGTTCCAGAAATAGGAAATCAAAAAGCTGAAGCAGAAGCTAAATTAGCTGCTGCAAGGACTGAAAAAGTGAATATAACAGCTCTAGTACCAGGAGAGCTAGATATAAACTTTCAACTAAATCTTCAAGAATCGGATTATAGGTGGATCCAAAAGAACAAAGGCAAATTTTTAGACAACGGATGGGGTCAATTAGAAACAGGACAACTGATAATACCAGGAAAATTAATGTGGCAATTTGTAAAGACAGAACATGAAAAGGCCCATTGGGGTTTAGACCCACTTTGTCAGTATTTGCAAACTAGAATAGCAGGACCAAAATTATTTACTACCATAAAACATGTTACATCCCAATGCAAATGATGCCTGAAGAACAGCCCAAATACAGGGACCAAGATACACCAAGAGGCAGTAAATTGAGGTAAATTCCCGGGTGAAGTATGGCAAATTGATTCTTCTGAACTCCCAAGAAAAGGGGGGTTTCAGTATTTACTAGTGCTGACTGACACATTTTCTGGGTGGCCTGAAGCATTCCCCTGCAGGACAAATAAAGAGAGAGAGGTAACTAAGGTCTTATGGAATTAAATCATACCATGGTTTGGAGTACTAAGAAGTATTTCTTCAGACAGAGGTTCACATTTCTGTGCAAAGGTTGTAAGAGTAATAAGCAAAGCACTGCAGATCAAATGGCAATTGCATACGCCCTATCGGCCACAGGCCAGTGGGCAAGTAGAAAAGATGAATCATCTTGTGGGATATTTGCAGTGAAGTGGACACTTAGTGAACAACTCATACTACCAGCTGTGGAAGAAGGCTCAGGCTTCACATGGGAAGAAAACTGAAGTTTACAGTTAACTCCTGTGGACTGAGCAGCCTTCCCATGAGAATGGAATTAGTTTATAATAAACAACTGATTCATGTTATGGGAAGGCATAGGGGGAGCTGGAATCCAGGTGCAGAGTGTTGATCCTGCACCTTATCCAACGGCAAGAGGACACGAACTCGTGGACAGGCTGAGCTATCCAATACTCGGGCTGTGATCCTGGACCCACGAGGGCACGAGGATGTATAAAAGTGCACTGTGTATTCAATAAAGGGACTCACTGTTTAATCACACTGGTTGTTCACAGTGTGTTCGTGTACCTGTCGTCTACACCTGTCCCTCCTGTATCCCCTTGTTTTCAAGGGATTTTTCCCAGGCTATGCTCTGGATCAGTTTTCAGAACAGGCTGAAATCCACCCTCTGGAAGTCCAACATGGAGGTTTTATTGGTAGCCTTCCTTGCATCCCTGAGTATTTCAGATTTAAGAAAATTGTGATGTTGAGGGACACAGCCTGGAGCACATCCTGTCACTCTCCTGATCATCTATGGGTCTTCTCTGAAAGGTGCATGCAATGTTTGAGTGCTGCCAGTCATCAGGGAGAAGATAAGAAACGAAAAAAAGATGTGAACTGAGTATCATGAAAAGTGAGAAATCCATAGCGAAGAGAAGAGGGGTTAAGAATTACTGCAGAGAACTACAGAACTTGTCAGCCCACGGACATGAATTCCTCTGTTTGCTAAAATGTATAAATAGTTCAAAGTTTTAGAACTGTGTCCATGTGTTAGAGAGCGATCCCCATGTCCCTTCAACTCTTGAACCCAACCAACTGATCAGAGATTTTATTCCCTGGCTTTTGCTGACAGTTTCTGGGGAACCAGAGGAGACAAAGCAGCGCCAGCACGGCAGAGCAGAGGAATTGTTGGCCCTGCAGAGGGTACCAAAGGAGTTTGGGGAAGATCTTCCAATTCCCCGCTCTGGAGAGTTCACCACACCTTCTTTTCTGGGAATGAGGACAGAACAATAATTTAGGGTGCTTGATTTTAAGGTATTTTTCCTGTACATAAGGCACACCAATGGGAAGGACACAGTGTGAGGCTGAGAGGTTTCTGTTATGGTTTACAGGCTTAGGTAAGGTTGGGAGATATTTATGGGACACCCGTAACATCTCGGCTTTGGAAAAGGTTGGGGAAGGTTAGAAAAAGTGTTAAAATGGTGTTTTTTCCTGAGAAAACATGAGAGCGGGTCTGTTAAACATGAGAGCGGGTCTGTCTTCACAATTCCCAAGAGAAGAGATGGCAGAAAGCTGCCCTGCAGGTTGTATTCTAAGGAACAGGAAAAGAGACCAAGGGTAAGGGGTTTTCTCTCCTGGAGGGCAGGGCTGTCATTCCCTTCCAGGACCCCCACGCTGAAATTGTCAGTCCAACTGCCAGATTTGAATCCGGACAAAGATTCCTGCCAGACAAAAGGTGGTAGGACAGAAAGCTCTTGCTGCCCATGGAGTGCCCAGGGTGTCCCACCAACTGCACCTGAAACCCAAAGGTTCCAGGCTTTCTTTCCTGGGGGAAAGGCCGTGACATCCCAAAGGGGCCCATGGCAGATGGGTGGGGCTGCCCTGTGACATTCTGTGA
>JAWWEU010000348.1:0-13335 GCA_035583155.1 Acropternis orthonyx | reverse complement strand
ACAGGGTGGGCATCGGGCACAGGGTGGGCTCCGTGGGCTGGCAGGGCTTTGCCAGCCTCAGGGATTCTGGGATTCTGGGAATTCTGGGATGGGGGTCAGTGGCTGTGGTGCCTGAAGGGAGAACTGGGTGTGTTTAAATGGGTCTGAACCTCTGAGAGACAAAACACCTTTTCTGGAGCTGTTCAGCTGTCAAAGTGTAGGCTTGAAATTGTTTGAAATAAGTGCAGTTTTGGAGTCTGGAGAAACTGCTAAAATACCCAGATATCAAATACTCTCCACGTGGAGAGTTAAAGCCCACGTGCTCCTTGATTAACACAAGGCCTATGGTGGTTTATGGAGTACAAGCCCCCCCACGGTACAATCACTAACGAAGGGACAGAGTTCCTGTGTGAGCCCAGAGCATTCCATGGATCCAGGCACCTTTTCCATCCCCCAAACCCCAAATCGTTCTATGTTCTCAGACAGAGCATCCCTGGGAGAGGTGTAACCTGCCACCTTGCACTGCTGGCCCAGGTTTCACCTCCCGTTGTCCACGATGTAGGATAAAATGACAGCCACCAGCTTTCTCCATCCTGAATGTCTCTGACTGGAAAACCACTTGGAAACAGATCCCGTCAGGATTTTTCCGGTGGAGTACATTTAAAATGGATACAGGAGCCAGGTAGGAGGTGGTGCTAAAGAATCACCAGGTGACAGGCACTGCTTGAGAGGAGGCAGCCAAGGAGAGGAGGGTCGTGGGGAGGATTGTCTCCAGAGGATGCTCCAGCCTGCATTTCTCCTTCGGGAACATGGACATGGATGAGAGCATATCTGCCCCTGTGACATGGGCAGTGCCATTACTGGGCTGTCCCTGGTAAGATAATCCTGTCACATTTCTGGGTCTGAGTTTTCCAGTCAAACAATGTTTTCCACTCAAAATAGCCACCGATAACAAGGAGAAAATTGGAATAAGCCAATGTATCTGGTTTTGCTACACAGACCTTTCCTGAACTCCCCATATTTCTCCCTGCTAAATGTGATTAATTTGCTTCCTGAGTTTTTAGGGCATTGAGAATTTGTATTGACTTTTTATTTTGAGTAATTTGTATGGTGTAGCGACAGCCTAATGGAAATAGGTGTAAATGAAATAGGATCACAGAATCACAGAGTGGTTGGAATGGGAAGGGGCCTTGAGGCTCTGGGCTGCTTAACAGGGATCCAGATTTGAGGAACAAGCCCTTCTACATTATATGATTTCTTGATATAAATCTGCTCAGCTCCAAACAATAAATTCCATGCTGTGTGGCTTTGTCTGAGGGAGGATTTCTGCAAGGACAGGC
Organism: Acropternis orthonyx; assembly: GCA_035583155.1. NCBI lineage: Eukaryota > Metazoa > Chordata > Aves > Passeriformes > Rhinocryptidae > Acropternis > Acropternis orthonyx. Next base: position 12,016 of record JAWWEU010000348.1, on the reverse strand, counting down.
TGTGTTTGTACCCAGACATTTGAAACACAAGAATTTCAGCAAGGGTTTTTCCAAACTTCTCATCAGACAGACAGGTCTGGGGGGCTTTGAGTGGGAAAGGAACAGTTGCTGTGCTGGGAGCCCTTCATTAAACACTCTCAAACCAGCCCACGACTGTCACAGGCAGCCTGGCTGGGCAAGGGGCTCTGCAGGGAACCAGCACAAGGTTTCCCTCAAATTATATGAGAGGAGATGATGACAGGTGATGGCAATTTCATACCTCATCCCCAGAAAACAGGTTCTTCCTTCAAAACTGGAAAACCAAAGCAGCCCAAACCACAGGGAGCTGTTTTTCAGTGACCTGGTCTCCCAGCATCCACCAGGAGGAACTGGGCAGCAAACATGAGCCAATTAATTCAGGACACATTGCAAACCAGAAATATCAGCCAACAACCTTTTGCTGGTGACAGATTTCTGCCTTTTCAGTCGTAATGAAAAGAACAACAATGCAGGTCTTTGTTTCTCCAAAGCAACAGAAGGGACCAACTCATTAAACATCTTCTCCATCTTCATCCAAAGAGCAGCTGCTTGTCCTGCCCGGCCCACGTTCAGCACTGGGCTGTCCATCAGCTGGAGCCCATTTGGAACCAGCTCTGCTGTTGAGAGTCCAAAGGCACACACGGAACTCGGACTGATCAGGCAACAAAAGGGCTGGTGCAACAGAAAGGGAAAAGGCAGCATTTATTACTTCTGCCTGTCACGGGGAGGAATTCTGAAAACTTATGAGCAACACGGATTAGTCTCAGAAACTTTAAAGTTCAAGTCATTATTCATGTTCTTTTACACGTTTTGTTGAGGCTCATACATTTTTTTGCAAAGCAGATGAATTTCTGTTCAAGGTTTACCCAGAGGCACAATGATCCTGCCAGGCAGACACACACGAGCTCTCTGATCATCAATAACACTTCCCACATCACTTATGGCTGCAGAAGACAAAGCACTTATTCTAATCTGGATCACAATAAAAACGCAGAGATCATAAAACTTGGTCAAGAAATCTGATCACTGAATAAAGCAGCAGCTCTGAAATATGGAGCTCTGCTCACACACGAGCTGAAATCACTCCCAAGACACTTCAGGTTGCTAAATTGAAAGTCTCTGGTGAGTCCATAAAGGCGAACGTGGCGAGCCCTGTTAAACACCAGCACACACAGCCAGGATGAGGGAGGCAGAGCAGCCGAAACTCGGGAATGAGAGAGAAGGAAAACGAGAGCATTGATGGAGAGGTGTGGCAATTTTAATTTCAAATTTTGAAAACTAAATTTAAGCTAATTTGCTTAAGACCATTTAATGACATGGGAAATTAGTTCCCCTGAATTAACATATTATTGAATCCTGTTGTTTATGAGTTTGGGAGCCTGACAAAGCCCAGGAGCTCAGAGCCTGAGCTTTTCGCTGCCTTCATACTGCAAATTACACATCACTGTGTGAGGCAAGGACTGCAAAGGGCTGGGTGTAAACTGGCCTGTGACAGCTTCTCTTTGGGCATCCAGACTGCCCAGAACAGTGGGGTGGGCTCTGTGGGTTGGGATGCTCTTCCCCAGTGCCAGGCAGGGACCTCCCCCAGTGGGGACAGGGCAGGCTCAGGGCTCAGGCTGGGACTAAGCCCAAAGGCAGGATGGTGTGGGCACCTCTTTGTAGGCACAACCATTGCTCATGGCTGGACTTGATGGTCACAGAATCACACACTGGTGTCAGGCTGGAAGGGACCACAGTGGGGCATCTGGTCCCCTCTCCCTGCTCCAGCAGGGCCATCCCAGAGCACAGGATTGTGTCTGGATGGGTCTGGAATATCCCAGTGAGAAAAATCCACCCCCTTCCTGGGCAATCTGTTCCAGTGCTGGGTCACTGCACAGCAAAGAAGTTCTCCCTCCTGTGCAGGTGGAACTTGCTGGCCATCAGTTCCTGCCCATCCCTCCCGTGCCATGGCTGGGCCCCTGAGCAGAGCCTGGCCCGGGCTCTGCCCCCTCCCTGCTGGCACTGAGGGACATGGGGGGGTCCCCTCTTGGGGGGGTCCCCTCTCGGTGTCTCCTCTGGAAGCTGAACAGCCCCAGCTCCCTCAGCCTTTCCTGCTCCCAGAGATGTTCCAATCCTTTCATCCTCTTGGAGCTCTTTTCCAACCTAAATGATGCTATGATTATCTTCTAGAATTTTCTGGAAAGTGCAGTGTTTCCAGCTTGTTTTTTCTCATTTCCAGCCCTGCCAGTCTTTTGCAGTCAGAGCAGAGTTTACCATCTCACACTAACTGGTTGTTACCTCCCCAGAGAGCAAACTCTGACTGAGACCCAACTCAGTGAGACAGCTGGGAGTGTGTTTGGGTACAGGAGTCTGAGACCCTCCAGGACCGGTGCAGAGCCCTCCTCTCAGTCACAGGAGGGGTCTCAGTGGGGCAGGGAGAGGCTGTGCTGAGACTGCGATGCCATCCCAGGAGATGTCAGGGACACCCTGCGAGTCAATGACCTCTTGTCATGGCGTGGCATGAGAGCCAACCTTCACTCACACCTTAGCAGGAGCCCAGCACAACAAGGGCGAGGCAGTTTGAGGGCACAGAGGAGCTCAAAGGCAGCAGCAGCAGCATCTGGGAGCATCTGGAAGCACCTGAACATCCTGGCCCTGCCCCGAGGTGTGCGGAGGTTGGCTCGGTGCAGGAGGAGCAGAGGGAGACGGAGGCAGGAGACACCAGGAGCACTGGGAGCATCACCTGGGCACAGAAACAGGAAAATAAAAAGGCCGAGAACAACAAAGTGGTGGATGAAAAGGGTTTTGAACTAAGAGCAGAGAAACTCCAAGCACTTGAATGTGGCTACGTGGAGGGAATTGGTGCCTCTTGCAGCCCCTGTAACCAGACCTACATCCCACAGCTCTGGCTCCATCTCCAAATTTCTCTGCCTCAGAAACCTCATTTCAACTAAATGCTGGAGTGACAAGGGTAATAAAAATAACACCATAAAGTGCATGAAGAATCTCCTTTCCCAAATATCAGATTTTAAAAGCAAAATACACATTAATTCTCTGCTGTCCTGCCGGTGACACTGATGTGATTCATGGCCATTCAGCTGCACAAGGCTGAGTTCTGTTCTTTGGGAAAGAGAATATAAATCTGCAGATGAGCTATCAAATGGCTGGATGATTAATTCTGTGTTATCCTTGAGTGTAATGCCAGTGGGAGGGAAGAAAGGGGGAATATCCCACAAGAGAGGAATGGAGCACAAACTCAGAAGTGTCCCAAGGTTAATCTGAAAGAGTTTCTTTCTCATGTCTCCCATGCAATGGGATGCTCCAGGGCTGATGCTGGGAATGGAGCCCCCTCAGAGGAGCTGCCAGAGGCTCTGGGAAACACAGGGAACACGCTGGGCTGGGGCTGCTCCCTTTGCCCTGCTGTGCCCCCAGCTGAGTATTCCTGGCCATTATTGTGCATTCTGCACCCCACTCAGGCATTATCTGTTAATTAATTAATAAATCTGGACTGATCTCTCGAGTCTAAGTCACAAGGTTTGATCCAAACCCAAAGTGGTTACAAGCAGCCGAGGTGACAGACGGTGCCCTTGGCACAGCTCCCCTGGTCCCCAGCAGTGTCCCCAGAGCCCCAGGGAGAGGCAGCAGGTGGGTGTCACAGACATGGCAGAGTGTTCAAACACTTCCAGGGATATCTGGATATTCAGAGGAGAGGGGAGGAGTGCTCAGAGCCCTCCTGTTGGCCTCCCAGCTGGAGGAGCGACCACCCCTGGGAGCTGCTTCCCTCCGACCCCTCAGAGAATTCCGCAGAATTTTCAGCTCTTTATGTCTCCTGACTCACAAATCAACAGAAATCAAGGGCAAAGCATGAATGGCCAAGACTTCCTACAGTGTAAATTCACATCTTTTGCTGTCTGAGCTCTGGAAAGTCTGAGTGATACAAAGAGGAAAGTGCTGATGCCACAAATTACTTGAAACCAGCCAAAGGTCAAGAAAACAGACTGTGAGGACACTTAGAGGGGACCAAACAAGTCCAGGTCAATTGGCAGGATGATGGTGGAAGAATCCTTGCCAAGGACACATTAGTAGAAATGTTAGATTCCTTGCAGTCGTGCAGGGATCAGAGCTGGGAATCATTTTCGAGCTCATTTTCCCTCTGTGTGGTACTGCTGATGGCAAATGAAGTGCTGGGCAGCAGGAAACAGAGCAGAACACAAACAGCACAAGGATTGTATCCTTCCTGCCCTAGAGTCTTTGTCCCAGCCTAAATTCCTACTTGTTAAACTTGATAGTGGAATTACTTGGCAAGTGCACTCGGTGTTTCTCACCCTCAACAGAGTCAGGCAGCCAGAAAGTTCCCACAATCAGTTAAGGTATGAAAAATCTAAAGGATGGGAAAGTTGGATTCAAGAGGAAATAAATCAGAGAGTATCCTGTAGGGGTTTATGGAATTACAAAGAGAAGAGCAAGAGACACCAAACCTGACACTTGGCCTGTCTCACTCTACGTAAGACACCAACTTCTATCACAAAATTAATTTTACTTCTGACTTACTTTGTTTTACCTCAGAAAAAGCCCTCCATGGAGTAAAGAACTTCCTCCTGCAATGAGATCATTTGGGATATCCATGGAAAAGGACCTGACAGAAACCATCCCCCAGGCGGTGGTGCCTCCTGCCTCCAGCCCCCTCCCCTTCCCTGGGGCTCTCCATGCCCTGCTCCCATGGATGCTTTGGAGCAGGGCACCTGAGGTGGGTACTGAGCTCGTGGGCTCTGCAGGATCAAAAAATAAAAGAAATAAATTAAAATCAGCACTTCTAGCAAGGTCAGTGTTCCCCCCATGCCGTGTCAGGTTAAAGCAAACAGGGCAGACAGCCTCTCCTGCACCACAGGAAAATCCAGTGATTAACTAATTGGGTTTGTAGGAACTAATCCCAAGTAAGGGGCTTTTCTCCCCAGCAGCTGAGGGGATGACCAGAAGAGAGGGACAGAAAAATTTACCAACAAGGCCACTGTGAGCTTTGTTTCTCAAAAAGAGCTTGTCCAGGCTGTTGTACAATCTAGAGAGGTAGAAACTCAATCTTTAGGGAAGTCCCAAGGGCATCACAGGACAAGAATAACCAAAAGGAATCTCTGAGGCTGGCAAAGCCCTCCCAGCCCACAGAGCCCACGCTGTGCCCGATGCCCACCCTGTCCCCCAGCCCAGAGCTCTGAGCGCCACGGCCAGTCCTGCCTTGGGCACCTCCAGCCCTGGGCACTCCAAACCTCCCTGGGCAGCCCCTCCCAAGGCCTCACCACCCTTTCCAGTGGGAAATTCCTCCTGAATTCAGGTCAGTGCAGGAAAGGGGGAAACATCCCTCAGGACACCAGGCAAAATCCTGCCACACACTCCTTTATCCTTTCCTTTGGAAATTACTCACTTTTAGCCAAAAGAATGGGAAATACAAATGAGTGACCGTGCCACAAACTGCCAAGGCATGAATGAGAATTATTTAAAACATCATTAAATTATGCTCCGCTGTTTATTCCATTTTGCTCACGCTATCATTTTTCTCTCTGTTACAGTCACGGAAATAAATGATTTCATTTCTGCAGCCTGAGCTCCCCATAAAGCAGTGCCCTTGGAAGCCTTGGAATGTGTATGTTAATCAGCTCGGGGGCTGCCCGGGCCATTCCCAGCCTTCTTCATTTGTTTCCCAGTGCTGTTCTCGATCCCATATATTTAGAACCCATCACTGTGCTCACAGGGGTGGACAGGCAGCTCCCCTACCACGGGGGCCTCAGATCAATCCTCTGGTTGCAGGTGAAATGTGTTTTCTGCATAAAATCCACATCTGCTTTGTGTTTCCTGCAACTTTTCCGCTTCGGGAATTAATTAATATTAGTGATTGCAAGGGCAGGTAGAGCTTTGAATCAACGTAAGGAAACACTACTGACAGAGTAAATGAAACACAGGACTGGTGCTACTGGAAAAGCCAGCTGAAGGATGGGGTGGGGTTTCTGTGCCTCCTAATTCAGCAGCCTCTGAAAACAAAACTCTGCTCGACCTCAGAGCCAGAGATCACAAGCAACATGTTCATAACAGCAGCATTTTCCTGCTGCTTTGCTCTGGGTCTGTTGGTTTGTGTTTGCTGTTTAGTTTGGTATTGATTTCTTCATGTTTTAAAATCATCTGGAGCAAATTGTCCCTGAGTGAGTCTCTTATCACGGAGCTCTGCTGTGCCCTGCCTGTCCCCGGGGCCAGACACACGAGCTGCTCAAGTGGCTGCTCCTTTCTGGGTTTCCCTCCAGCAAAACTAACAGGATGCTGTGCATGGATTGCAAGGCTGATGAATTACAAATCTGTGCTCGTGTTCCAGTCACAGCACAGCACATGGAGCTGCTTCCTTTGGAACAGTGTCATTTGGGGTGTTTGATCACATACACCCTATTAAAGCACCACAAAAGTCTCACTAGAAAAGCCAGAGAATCCCAGAATCGTTTGGGTTGGAAAAGACCTTCAAGGTTATTGAGTCCAACGCTCCCCCAGCACTGCCACAGCCGGCACTAACCCCTGTCCCCAAGTGCCACATCCACACAGCTTTTAAACCCCTCTGGGGATGGGGACTCCACCAGTTCCTTGGGAAAACATCCAGCACATTGCAAGTCAAGGAGCAGCTCCCCACCTGCCCCTGAGCAGTGAGCAGGAACTCCTACAGCCACCAATTAGTAACAGTACCAGGGCCAACACACCACTCCCAAAGGCGTCTCCACACCTGGAGTTCCCTGCTGCTCTTGACCAGCCTTCAGAGCACCTCTTTCCATCCGTGCCACTGAGCAAATATCCAGCTGCTTCCTCTGCAAACAAGGGCTTTGGGACTCCAACTGCACAAGGAGTTTCCCTGGAGTGAGACATTGCTTTGCTCCGAGCTCTCCTTGGCTTCTGACAGATCCCAGCCCTTCCAGCTGCTCTGGCTGGAGCAATGAGGGATTTGATAGACACACGGATGACTTTCCAGCAGCTCAAAGAAAATGGGATGGGAGCCAGGCAGAGCTGATAATTGGGGAATAAACTCACACTCAATAACAAAGCCCAGCAGCAGAAAACCCCAGACAGATCAAGCTGGAATGAGAGAACAGATTGTTTCATCCTCTCATTTCTTTTAGTCACAAAGTAGAAAATTACTCTTTCTCTCAAAACACTCCCTGGAATTTCTCTTTTTGAGGTGTGGGTGTTGGGAAGAGCAGATTCCTCACATCCTCCCCAGGTCACCTTTCCAGGCTGGAGGCTGTTTAAAGGTCTCTCCAGGTGAGCTCTGCAGTGACTGTAATGAATAGGAAAGTAGGAAATATTTTCTACTTAAATGTAAGAAATGCAGCCCAGTTCTAGCTGTGCAGAGCAGGGATACAGAGGTGGAGGAAGCTTCTCCTCCTGCAGCTCCTCCTGCATCTGCACACCACCCATTTCTCTTGGGTTCATGTGCTTTGGTCATCCTGGAGAATGATCCAGAAAAATAGAATCCCAGAATGACTTGAGTTGGAAGGGCCCTTAAAGCCCATCGAATCCTGCCCCCTGCCACGGGCAGGGACACCTCCCACTATCCCAGGTTACTCCAAGCCCCGTCCAGCCTGACCTTGAACTCAACTTTTCAAATTTTTCAATTTTTTCAAATTTGCTCTTTTCCAACACTCAGGTGGGCACTGCTCCACCCCCATGAGTGGCTCCATGCAGTGACCTCCCAGAGAGTTCCTTCATCCCAAACGCAATGCAACGACCCCCAAGTGTCTGCAAGAATGACTCAGTAGCACAATCAATAAAGAGCTTTACTACAATTAATGACTTTCTTTCAATAATTACTTCCCTTGTTTTGAATTAGGAACTGTGAGTGCACTGATAAATGGACCCGTTTGAAAGATTCATTCCCACTGTGGCTCCTGCAGTTTGGTGTTTGTGCAGTGCTGCTTTTTGGTGATTCACACCCAGCCCTGGCAGCTCCTGCAGCCAAGGGGGCAGGAGGAGCCCATTCCCCCCATCCCCAGACTCTGGGATGCAGCAGAGCCTCCCATGTTTTCCAAGGACTAGGGTTAATCATTATCAGCTAATTAATTTGGTTGCTAATCTAAACGCTGACACAGAGAAGCTGTGGCTGCCCCTGGATCCCTGGGACTGTCCAAGGGCAGGTTGGACGGGGCTTGGAGCAACCCGGGCTGGTGGGAGGTGTCCCTGCCCATGGCAGGGGGTGGGAATGGGTGGGCTTTGAGGTTCCTTCCAACCCAAACCATTCCATGACTATGCCATGGTAGTGTCACACACAGCCACAGGTGTGCATGCAAAGAGTCTCTTAAAAATCTTTTTCAGCTTTTCCCAGCTCTTAAATTGTCCCACCCCCTGTCCAAGTGCCCCTTGCATTTTCCCTTCCCTCCCTGCTCCCCAGTGTTTGCAGGTGATGTTTTTACAACACGAGCTTCCAAGACAGAAGGAATAAATTCCTGGCACAGAGTATTTCCATGGAGATTTTCCAGGTTGAGTGTGAGCAGGTTGGGTGTGAGAAATCAATCCTTTCAAGTCACATTTGCCCGTGTCCCCAGGGAGCGGATCAAGGGCTGTGTTTCAGGGCTCACCAATCACGTTAAAACCATTCCACTCACCGTGGGTGCCTCCAATGCCTCCCTGAATGAAATGAGACCTACCCAGGAATTCCAAGCCCTTTCCCCTTCTCTCTGGTGTGAGGGGATGCCAAGCCCACAGGAGCTGTGGGACAGGGCAGGGGTCTGTGCCTCCCAAGCCTCCCCTGCCCATGGGGAAAGGGGCAAGGAAGGCACAGTTCTGCCTTGCCCTTTGAGACTAATCAGTTGTGGGATCAATTAAACAATCTGCTGAGCTACAGGGAGCAAAGACCTTGCTGACACTCGTTTACTCCTCCAATCATTTTTATTGCCAAACTGCTTGCAGACCCCTCAGGTATAGACACACATTTAGCTTAATTCAGAAATGGGGGGGGGGGGGTTAGTTTGGTTTGGGCTTTTTTTTAAAGACCTATTTCATGTTTGCTAATTCAAAGCTTTTTATTATATTGTATTTCATTTATAACCTATGGCACAGGTTGGGCAGAGAAACCGTGGCTGCCCCATCCCTGGGAGTGTCCAAGGGCAGGTTGGACGGGGCTTGGAGCAACCTGGGCTGGTGGGAGGTGTCCCTGCCCATGGCAGGGGGTGGGACAGGATGAGCTTTAAGGTCCCCTCCCACCCAAACCATTCCAGGATTCCATGATTACTGAATCACTTTACAAACAGAGAGATCTGAATGTGGGACCTTCCCATCTGAAATCAGTTTTAGGGGGGCACTGAAATATCAGGTATCTGTGTATTCACAACCACAGGGCAAAACACTTTGTTAATCAAATTATTCAGTATTAGTTAGAGGAGACTCAGAAATGCTTCTTACCTTCATTTGGCCTTTCTGCTGGTTTGCTGAAGGCAGAGGATGAGCTGTGGGCTGCCAGCTTTGACCCCTCACAATGTGCTTCTCTGGCAGGGAGTTGGATTTGTCCCTGGGAAACAGTCCTCTGTCTCCTGGAAGGCCTTCACCTCCTCCTGCCTTTCCACCATGGGCACTCCCTGGCTGGATGGAGAACTTACGGTCTGGGGAGGAGAGCTGTGGTTTAATTTTTAATTTCCCACAGGAATTAGAAGGGAATCGAGAGTTTTCCCGTGAGTGTTCGCTTTTATAGAAGCAAAATGTCCAACACCACAACAAAGCAGGTGAAGCTGCACCTCTGAGCAACTCCCAGCGCTGCCCTTGGCACTGCTGAGGAGCTGGGCACCAGGATGGGGAGGTGTCTGTGCTGCTGGGAACTGAAACAGAGGGTTTTCCTGATTAAATGTCCTGGAAAACCAACGGAACTCTGCGGGGGTTGAGAAAGAGAGCGCAGTAAGGAGCTCAGGCACATCCTCTGTGCTCTGGTGATGCTTTATGGGACTTTCCTGGTACACGGAGAGGGCAAAGCAGTGACTCCCAAATACCCTGGTACAAAAAAAAAATAAGCCCAGTCTTGTTCTCTTTTCTCATTGAACCACATTAAAAGATGAATAAGGGAGATGTGATCTCCAGGAAAGGCCCCTGGGATTTCCATTAAGCAGCCTCTAAGCCCGACCAGAGCAGCAACAGCAGCAGTAATAAACCAGCTTTCTGTGATCCTCACAACAGAGACTGAAGCCTTCAAGCAGCCCACGAGATTAAAGAAATTACTTCCATAAAGCATAATCTGTTCCCCTTCCTGGACTTGGCTTAGCCAACCAGTCAATCAGGGAAGAATATTTTCTCCTACTAAGAAAAAAAAGTCTCTACAATGACACTTCTTTGCAAAAATGAGAATTTTTAGCGATAACAAAATCCAATTTCCTTTGATCTGGCTTCTGCAGGACAGTGACTGCAGGCTGGGTGTTGTAAAGCTCCCCTCGACCCTCCCGAGCCCAGGGTTAGCTCAGGCCCTGCTGGTTTCTGCTGCAGGCTGGAGGAACCAATCCATCTCCCAGCACCTGCATCTCAATATCCTGCTCCTTCCAGTCACACCCTCTGAGGGTTCATTAGATCATAAACTCAACACTTGCTCAGCAGCTACAGAGAAAAACTGTTCTTCTGTTATGAAACAAACTTCATTTCAATTTGTCTGAAACAACAAGAAACCTACCTAGAAATGATTCCGGGCTGCCCCTGGATCCCTGGGAGTGTCCAAGGCCAGGTTGGACGGGGCTTGGAGCAACCTGCACTGGTGGGAGGTGTCCTTGCCCATGGCAGGGGGTGGCACTGGGTGGGCTTTGGGGTCCCTTCCCAACCCAAACCATTCTATAATTCCATGATTCTATGACCTCAAACCAGACTCTGCTTTCCACCCTCAGCCACATGTGTTGGAGGTGCCAAGAATCTTCTCCAGGCCACAATATTTCACCCAGATCTGTCCCCATGAGCTGAGCAGCCACCACTGCCCTCACACCGTGGCATTCCCAGGGCAAGGGCAGGAGGGGAACAACCAGGAGACTCCATTACAACCAAAGGTTAAGTGTTCCTTCTGCAGGCTGAGAGGAAGATTAATGTCTGGGCAGAGACTTGTTAAATCAGTGCCCAAGTTAATGGGGGATTGGAGAGTTGCAGAGTTTCTTTATGCACAGTTTATATATATATATATATATATATGTGTGTGTGTGTGTGTGTGTGTGTAAATAAATAATAATGGAATAATATTTCTTCTAGTCCTAAACAATAAAGTCACCCCTTATTGTATTTTAATGTAAAATGGCCTTTACCAAAAGGTCACCCAGACTGTTGGGACACACTTGTTGCCTGGCCCATGGGATGATTATCCCACTGGGCACTGCAGGAGGTTGGGGCACCAATATCCACAGGAAGATGGCAAACCTGTGTCAAGGAGACTTTCTATTTATGGTAGGATAGAAAAAAGGAAATATAAGAATTCAGGTAGATGAGAGAGGGTGACAGAAAAAGGCCGAACAGAGAGCAGGGCTTGGCTCAGCCTTTCTCTGTGTCAGGGACAGGGGGATGGACATTTCCACCTGGAAATCACAGTCCAGCTGAAATGAGAAGCAGCACCTTAAACCCAGGGAGACCTTTGCTGGGGTCTGTCACATTCCCACCCCGAGGGAGCGTGAAAAGGAGCAGAGGCAGCAGCTGTGGGAAGCAGCTCGTCTCCATCACGCCCCACTCCCCCTCCTGCTTAACTGGCCTTGATGTGGCAATTCCTTGTCTGGGGCAACTGAGGTGTCACTTTGGGGGACAGAGCGGTGGCAGCAGCTGTGTGCCCACCCTGCCAGCCCCTGTGTGCCCACCCTGCGAGTCCCTGTGTGCCCACCCTGCCAGCCCCTGTGTGCCCACCCTGCCAGCCCCTGTGTGCCCACCCTCTCAGCCCCTGTGTGCCCACCCTGCCAGCCCCTGCGTGCCCACCCTGCCAGCCTCTGTGTGCCCACCCTCTCAGCCCCTGTGTGCCCACCCTGCCAGCCTCTGTGTGCCCACCCTGCCAGCCCCTGCG
>JAWWEU010000347.1:0-13339 GCA_035583155.1 Acropternis orthonyx | reverse complement strand
TCTCCGCCGCCCGCCCCGGACACCCCGCGGGGCCCTCCGGGCCGGGGGCACTCCTGCCCGGCCTCCCCTCTGCCACCCCCCCACCCACCCCCTTTGCCCGCCGCTTCTCAGCGCTTGTTTTTTTTTGCATTTCCAGCCTTCCTTTGGCGGAGGGGTTCGCGGCTCCGGGAGCTTGGCGGGGCTCCGGAGCGGCCCCGGCCGCGGCGGGATGCGGGAAAAGCCAAAAGATAGGGATTTTTGGAGAAGGACAACAGAGCAAACCTTTCCGGAGCAGCTGAGGAGCAGCTTCCCCGTGTTCCCGGTGGCTGGACGGGCTGGAATCAGTGGGAAAGGAAGGACTGCATTCACAGTCCAGGGTGGGTTTGCTCCTGGAGAACCGGGAGTAAATCCCGGTTTAACTTCGGCTTAACCCCCCCCCGTCAGGGACCGACGGTCCCTTCCTGAGGGCCCCTTTGGGTCCGAAGGACTCGCCAGTCGGTCCCAAAAGTTTTATCCCAGGTCAGGGATCTCCCCTTTGCCGTCGGGAGGGATCCTGGCACAGGGGCAGTGGGATTTGTGCCCCAGAGCGCCCGCCTGGCTCACCTTGGTGGGCTGAGAGTGCCCGGTGGTGCCCACCTAGCAGATTCCGAAGGCTTTTTTAATGGAATTGCTAATTAATTGGGCCGATCTGGGGTGTCGGTTCCGTGCCGGGACTCGGGAAGCTTTCAGGAGTGTTGTGGTGTTCCCAGGAGTTGCGGTTTCCCCGTCCCTACCTCGAATCCCGGCGTTCCCGATGCGTCCGCGCCGTGTTCCTTAGCGTTGTGTCTCAGTTTTGGGGGTGCTCTTCCCTGGAGGAAAGGAACGTTTGGCCGTTGGAAACGCCCCAGGATCTGTTGGGTGTTTGGGAAGAGCGGGATTAAACCAAGCCCTGGTTGCCGCGGGGTGGGATGAGGAGGGATGTCCTTCCTTGGGTTTTTGGGAGGAGTGGCTGTCGCGGCTCCGAGCGTTGGAATTGGGCTGCGGAGCCCGGAGGTGAGAGCAGAGCCGGGGAGATCGTCAGGCTCAGCCTTGTTGTCCTGGGAATTATTCCCTGAGTGGTTTGGGTTGGAAGGGACCCTCAGGATCATCCCATCCCGCCCCCTGCCATGGGCAGGGACACCTTCCGCTAGTCCAGGTTGCTCCAAGCCCCTTCCAACCTGGCCTGGGACGCTCCCAGGGATGGGGCAGAGCCGGAGCTCCGTGCTGGCCGGAGGAGGTGGATGTTGAGCCCGGGAACTGATGGATGGATGTGCGTCCCAATGGAGTTTTCCTGTTAGGAAAGAAACCGCGCCTGGATTTTCCCTGGCTGGTCGCTCTCCGTGTCCGTTGCCAACCGGAGCTTGGATTTGTGGGAACTTCGGCTTCCAGCAGAGCCTCAGATTTGGGCCCACCCGATTCCCTGAGCTCGGAGCCACTGCCACATGGAGCTTCTCCTTGGAGCTGCCTGACGCCAGCCTGGACCTGCTTAGAATCCCAGACTGCTCTGGGATGGAAAGGACCTTGAATTCCATCCAGACCCACCCCCTGCCACGGGCAGGGACACCTCCCACCAGCCCAGGGTGCTCCAGCCTGGCCTTGGACACTGCCAGGGATCCAGGGGCAGCCACAGCTTCTCTGGGAATCCTGTTTTTGATGGATACTTCATGGATGGTTCTTGGTGCCGTTGCTTCCTTGGGGGAGATTCCGAGATCATTTCCAGCTGCTGCATCCTGAGGGAGGAGGAACCTCTCGGACACGTGACGCGTCGTGTTCATCGCATGGAGTTGAGCGCTCCAAGGATTTATTTCCCTCCTGTCCCTTGTGCTGTGATGGAATATAGATTTATCCAGCAGCTCCTGCTGCAGGGAGACCTTCCCAACGGGAATTCAGCTCCGTGCTGGGGGAAGATGGTTTTCCAGCTGTCCCACCAGTGATGCTCGGGGGGGGGGTTTGGTGTGTCCGTGGGTGGTTTGGAGAGATTGGGATTCAGGATCAGAGTATTGGAGCGCTCCATGACCTGACAGGGATTCCGACAGTGTGGAATTCCAGGTGTTGGCCTGTGGCTGTTCCTAAGGCTTTTGGAGCTCCGTTGGAGCTGTGGAGGAGGCTCAGGGGCTGTTCCGTGGCGGCGTCACGTTGGGATTGATGGTTTTGTGCTTCCTGTGGCAACGTGGATTCTGTTTGCTGCCTTTCCCTCGGGGAAACCTTCCCTGAGGTTGGTTCCCTCGGCACAAGCTCCTGGAAAACGTGCTGTGGTTAAACAGCCCAGTCTGGGCCTGGAGCGTGTCCCGATCCCCCTGGAGCAGCTGATGGGAGGGAAGGGCTGCTTTCCACCTGCATTTCCCTTGGGATGCTCCTCCTCTTTATTACGGAGCCTAAGGATGCTCCCATGGGATGTGAAATGGAGAAGGGAAGGGGAGAAACTTGGCTCTCGCGGAATCCAAGCGGCTTCCAGCTCCGTGTTCCCGCTTTAATGTGTCTGAAAAGTGGGATTAGTGAAGGAAAAGTCTCTTTAGAGGTTTGAATGGGGGAGCCTCCAATGGGGAATTTGGGAACCTGGCCCAGGACACTTCCAGGGATGGAGCAGCCACAGCTTCTCTGGGAAACTGGGAAAAGTCCTGAGGAGGTCCCAGGGCGGCTCTGGTTGTTGGAATGTTGGTCGGACACTTCCTAAAAAGGGGTTTCTTTTCCCTTGACTTTTTTCCCTGCCTTTTCCCATTTCTTGAGGGGTAAATTTCCTTCAAAACGCCCCATCCCTGCGGCTGCGCCTCAGCTATTTGGGATCCATCCCAGAGGCTGCAGTTCCCTGGAGATGCCAGGGGATGATGTGGAGCAGGACCTAAAATCCAGGAGATGATGGACCAGGAGTCACAATTCGATCCATAATTTTAATGTGAGAGGAAGAGCCATCAGTTGGGATTGGGAAGGAGCTGGAGCCTGGGGAATGCTCCACGTGGAGCCTCATTTTCCAGTGGCATTCCCACTGCCTCCAGGATTCTCCAGGGCTCCCAGCATCGCTTTGTAATTCCATGATTTCCTTCCTGAAATGTACCAGCAGCTGGGAATCCAGGGTGTGTCGTTTCCAGGTTATTCTTTTTCCATGGAAATCCATTTCCTTTTCCATGGAAATCCGCCAGGAAACGCTCCAGAGCCCGGTGCTTGGTGTTTCCTGCACAACCCATTGCCAGCCTGGAATTTCAGTGCCAGCTCCTGGTGCAAAGGAGCAGGAAGGGGGTTTATTTTCTTTTATGGAAGTGAGAGCAATTCCCAGGGTATTCCCATTCCTGCTTAACCTGCCAGGCAGAATCACAGGAGATGGAACTTCATCTCTAATTCTGGGAATTTATATTAATAAATATTAAACCGGTGACTTTAAGCCTGGCTGGGCCATCCCATTTTTTGGGAGGCAGGTTGCAGGTTTTACCCTTTGGAATGTGATTTTGGGGCTGGGAAGTGTCTCCCTGTTAAATTTGGGATGAGAGCGGAATATTTTGGGCTCTGATGTGGGGAATTTTGGGAATATTTGGTGCTACACGTGTGGGAATTCGGGGGTGACCTGGTGAAAAATACACTGAAATTCCCTGGTTTTGCCTCATGGTGAGGCTTGTAGGACACATCTTTGGGAATTTTGGGATGGAGGGGACAGGACTGCTCCTTCCAGCTTCAGTTTTGGGAACAAGGAGATGCTGGGAGCGAGTTCCACGTGTCCAACTCGGTCCCTGCAAGCCCCAAAACAAAGAGAATTCCTTGTTTTCCAGGCATTTCGGGAGACAAAGGTGCAGCGCCAGGGGGGGTGGGTGATAAACTCAGGGCTGGAATTTGCTCCCCCCAAGGGAAATCCCAGGGGGATGGTGATACCTGATGGATCAGGGAGGTGGTGGAGGGGTGGAAATCCCGGGTTTTACCTGGACCAGGAAGGCAGGGGGTGGGAAAAGCTGTGGTGGAGCCCGGGGGTCCTTCCCAGGTCCCTCCCTTTGGAGGGGGGGGCGTGGCCTCGCTGCTCCTGGAGGGGTTTTTCCCCCTGATTTTTAGCACAAAGCCCAAATTCCTCAGGAATTGCCTTGGCTCAGGTGGAGCCTCAGCACCTCCAGGTGCTGGGAATGAGCTGGGAATGAAGCCCCATCCCACTGTAAGTAGATGGGATTTTCCTGATTGTTGTTGTTATCCTGAAATTCCTCGACTTGCCTTGGCTTTCCTGGAACCCTTTTCCTGGTCCCAAACAGATTTTAGCTTAAAGAGAACAATTTAGGAAGAGCAACTTTAAAAAACACCTCTGGAAAAAAAGCAGCTTAAACGGAGGGATTTCCCTGTGCAGGGATTGCATGGGGAGGGATTTGGGAAAAATGTTGAAAATGGATTTTTATCCTGCTTTTCCCGCTAATTCCCAGAAATGTTTAGCCCTAAACGTGGGGTCTTGCTGGAAGGAGGAGTGTTTAGTTGTGGTTTGCCTGTGGTGGTGCCCTGGGGGGGGGTCACAGCAAAGCGTTCCTGGGCTGAAAAACCTGGAAATCCCTGAAATTGGGATGGTGGGGGGAGATGGGAAATGTTGGGAATGGGAATAAGCGCCTGGGGGAGGTGGGGAGGCCCAGGCCGAGCTGGGAATCGAGCCTGAGCCTTAAGCCAGGCCCTAAGCCTGGTTTTAGGAAGGTTTTACTTGGAATTAGAATTTGAATTAAAAGTTGTAAATGAGGAGGGAAATAATGTCCTTGGCAGCTCTGATCCCTGGGAATGCTGCCCTGATCCCTGGGAATGCTGCCCTGATCCCGGGAATGCTGCCCTGATCCCGGGAAAGCCGCTCTCCCTGGCCAAAGCTGGTGTGGAGTTTGGGGTTTGATGTGGGGTTGGGGTTTCTTGGTGCAATTCCCGCCTGTCCATCCCTCCCCGCGGTGTTCCAGGAGGGAAAAATCCCTGTCGGAGCATCCTGGAGGTGATAAAACCGCAGTTCCGTGTTCGGTGCAGGTCTAGATCCAGGGATGTGCCTGGAGTTGAGGAGTTAATTCCATCAGGCCAGGAAAACTCCGTTTAAAATTCCTTTTGGCTGTGGGACGTTTCCTTGGCTGGCTCTTTGTTCCCGCCTGGGGCAAAGCGGGCCCTTTGAGGCAGGGATTACCTGGGAAGCGATCCCATTTCCATGAGACTGATGGGAAGATGCTGACTCCAAAGGCTGCTGCTGGAACGGCCTTCCCTGCTCCCAAAGGAGGGAGGGGGAGGTTTTCCAGGGAACGCTGCAGAGCCGGGAGCTGGGGTTTGGAGTTCGGGCGTGGGGTTGTTCCCTCTGTTTTTGGAACCATCCCTTTTCCGTATCCGTCCTCATCCTCATCCTTTCCCTCCTTGTGGCAGGTGAATCCCTTTCCCAGCTTCTCTGGGAATTCCTGATTCCAAATTTCATTCCTTCCTCAGGCATTCCCTGGACCTGAGCAAAGAGGGAAGAGCAGGATTTGGGGGAAGTTTGGGAATTCCCAGAAATTTGGGAGGAGGAGCAGGGAGGGTCCCGTTAATCTCTGTTGGAACAGGGAACTGGGTATTGTCTTCTTAACTGGATCTTTTTCCTGAAGAATTCCTGAAATGCTGGAATTCTGACACATAAATAAGGAAACAAATAATAAATGAGGTCACTCCTCATTTTTTTAATTGAAGGGATACATCCTTCTTTTCCATAGATTCAGCTCCTTTTTTCCCTGGAATGCCCAGTCCTCCCTTTTCCTGCGTATTCCAGCAGGGGACAAACGGGGTCACGTTGCCTGCTCCAAACTTCCAGCCCCAAAACCTCAGGGAAGGTGTTGTATAAAGCAGGAAACGGGGATTTTGGGAAGTGGGAGAGCTGGATGTCTGGGATGTGCTGCAGGAAAAGGCACCTGGACCTCATTTTCCCAAAAGCTGGGCTTGAATTCCAACTCCCATTTAGCTGAGATATTTTATAGGGATTGCCCCCCTTCCCGTGTCTCCCTTTGCCTTTCCTCTCTCCATGTTTTTTTGGGAAAGGAGCAGGATTTCCAATGAACTTCCCAGCTCTGTTTCTGGCTGTGCATTATCCATGTGCAGTGCAGGATTTCTGGGAGCAGGGGCGCTTTGGGATGTCAAATCCCAGCATAAAGGATTTCCCAGCAAGTCATCCCAATATTCCATGAATTCCAGGGACAGCTGCACTTTTATCCTTGTTTTTTATCCCGCATTTTTTTGGGATTAACAAACTCAGGGAGGGGGGGGATGGATCTTCAGGCCTGGGAGTGTTTCAGCAAATCCTTCGGTTTTGAGGGTGGGAATTGAGGGGAAGTTTAGGTTGGATGTTGGGAAGGAATTCTTCCCCGTGAGGAGGGCAGGCCCTGGCACAGTTATCCCAGAGAAACTGTGGATGCTCCTCCATCCCTGGAAATGTGCAAGGCCAGTTGGAGCAGCCTGGTCTATGGAATGTGTCCCTGCCCGTGGCAGGACGTTGGAATGGGATGATCCTTTAGGTCCCTTCCATCCCAAACCATCTGGAATTCTGTCTTTGAGAGCAACAGGGAGGGAATTCCATCCCCAGCATCCAGGGAATTCCATCTGCAGCATGGTGGTGCAGAATCCAGGGATGCAGCTCTTCCTCAGGGGGAAAACCTGCCTGGAAAATTCCATGTTGGAACTGCAGATTTTCACCCTCTGGTTCCCTTAGTGTGGTTGAAGGTGATCCATGGAATTCCATCCCCATCCCGCCGTGTTTCCCGCCTCCAGCCCCAGCAGAACAAGGTAAATCCCGATTTCCTGAGCTGGAAGTTGGGATTGAAGTGTGGAGGTTTTGCATTTTGTGCCCTTTGCTCAGGCAGCAAAGGCTTTCGGATGGATCCCTGGGAATTCCGGAGCTGAATTCCTGCTGGGAATGGCCAGGGAGGTAAGGAAAGCTTTGGGCTTCCAGGTTTTCCTCCTTAAGGAGAAGAAAAGGGGGGAAAAAGGGGTTATAGGGGAGAGGAGGCTCCTGAAGTTTTGTCTGTTAGACTTTGGAATTCTGAGGGAATTTTTGGGCGGTTTTTAGCATATGGAAAATTGGGATAAAACTCAGATTATTGGGTGGATACACCTTAAAAATGGGGGTTTGAGCTCCCAGGAGCTGCTGGAGCTGCTGAGCCTCGGAATGAAGGTGGATCCCGAATCTTTAGTAACATTCCCAGGGCAAAACTGGGATGTTGCCAGGAGGGGAAAAGCTGAGAAATCTGGAATAGAAAGGGTTTGTTGGAAAAGTGACTCCATGGAAAGGTTTTATTTGGAAAAGTGGCTCCAGATAAAACATGGACATAGAGAAGCGGCTCCATGGGGAGAATTAGGGTGGAAAATGGGATCCACATGGAGAATTTGGATGGAAATGTGGCTCCACAGGAAGAATTTTGGGCCAAAAGTGGCTCCATAGGAGGAATTCCGTTTGAAATGTGGCTCCCTAAGAAGGAATTTTGGTGGGAATGTGACTCCATGGAAAGAATTTTGGGAAAAGGTGGCTCCCTGGAAAGACTTTTAGTGCAAATGTGAGAGAGGGAAAGTTTCCTGGAGGGTTTTTTTTTGTTACTGGTTTGGGTTTGGGGGGTGCGGTTTGTGATTTTGATAGTTTATTGTGAACTTTTGGGGATCCCCCGTTGTATTTTGGGCCTTGTCTTTTAGGTTTTCACAACCCTTTCCTCTCCAGGGGGGTTGGAAAGGACCCGAAATGCAGAAATACCTGCAAAATCAGAGCGTGCCTGCATAAAAAAGACATAATAATAATAATAATAATAATAATAATAATAATAATAATAATAATAACAACAACAACAATAATAACAATAATAATTACAATAATAAAAAATTAAATAAAATTAATAAAATCAAATTAATAATTATAATTAATTAATTAATTAAATTAATAAAATCGACTACTAATAGAAATTAATAAAATCGAATAATAAATAGTAATAAATTAAATGTACAAATGTAATAATAAGTATAAAATAGTATTTGTATAAATGTAATTAAATGCACAGATACAGAAAATAGGTATAGGAAACGCAGGAAATTAAAAATAATAAATGTGCGCACAGATTAATAAATATTTAACAAATATCAATAAAATGCATAAATAAAATATAATAACTGACCGATACAATAACTGTGATATATACAAGAATTATAGTGAGTAAAAGGAATAAATAAATGCACAAATGCAATAGAACTTTAAGTGGATGTTCCAAATCTCCTGCCCGAGCTCCTCAACTGAATTCCCTGATTCCCAACATTCAGCTGCTTCCATCTCTGTTTTTGGAAGGGAAATATTTCCTTCTTTGGGGAATGATTTTTACCAATTTGCAGAGTAATTTCTCAATTTCAGTACTTGCGATAACAGTTTTTAATAGCAGTGCCGATTTAGTTGTTGGCATCTGTTGGTTGCAATTCTCACCTGGACCTGGGTGTGGATGTCTTGGAAATCTTCATGGAATTGCTTTGGTTGGAAAACACCAATCCAGCGTTTTTGTTGGATCCTGTTGGGTGTTGACTCCGTTAAACCCAAGACCTGGGACCGTCGGAGCGACGGATTCCTTGCAAGTCCGGGGAAGTTCCACTTTTCGGGATTCTGAAGAGGAAACCTCCTTTCGGGTGTTAATTCCTGGCCAGGAGCTGCCCTGGGAGGGCTCCCGAGCTCCGGCCTCGGCTGGGTTGGGAATTCCAGCCTTGCCTGGCCCCGCCAATCCCGCCCGTGTGCTCCGGGGGCCGGAACGCGGCTCCGCTTCCCGCCGGGGGATGATTTAGAGCCTTTTAATCCGCTCTGTCAGCCGGGTGGGAGCCTGGGACAGTATTCCTGGGGGGATTGGTCTTTCCAGCAGGGAATTCTGCTCCCAATTCCCAGCTGGGGGTGCTTTAAACGGGGACATGGTGGCTCTTGGCGCCATCACCGCCTTTGGATTGCTCGGCATCCGAAGACTTTGGCTCGCTCTTCTGGAAATGGGTATTTCTGGATCAGCTGGTGCCGGAAGGGGAATCTGGGAGCGTTTCCTGCAGGGAATCTCTGATTGGGCCACCAAATTGGGGCTCAAAAACTGATGAAGTTGAGCAAAATTCCGGCTCCAAACTGTGTTTGGAGCTGGAGAAGGATTTTTGGGATGCCTGATGGTCCCACGATGGGCAGAGAAGGGGGAACTGTCCGTGCCTTGGCTGGGGTGTGGGAAGGACCGGAAAATTCCTGGAAGCTCTCCCGGGATTTGGGCAAGGCAGGGACAGAGTCGTCGCGTTCTTGGTCCTTCTCCGTCCTCCAGGAGAAACTGCTTTGCTTGGAGCGGAGAACTTGGGAATTATGGAACGCTGGGCCTTCCCGTTGGTTGGGATCAAGGGAACAGTCCTAATTAATCCATTGACGAGCTTTGAGCGGCCAGAGTACTTGGCATTAATTGCTTAATTACTTGATTAATGAAGTGTAATCATCGTGGCAAAGACCCAGCGCTGCCGATCCACGGGACCTTCCCAAGTGCCTGGCATTCCTCTTTAATCCTTTCTATCCCGGAGGAAAATACTGCAATCCAAAGAACCCCAAATTCAGTTTTTTAAGGAAAATGCTGAAATCCAAAGAATCCCAAATTCGGCTTCTTAAGGAAAATGCTGAATTCCAAAGAATCCCAAATTCAGTTTTTTAAGGAAAATGCTGAAATCCAAAGAATCCCAAATTCAGTTTTTTAAGGAAAATGCTGAAATCCAAAGAATCCCAAATTCGGCTTCTTAAGGAAAATGCTGAAATCCAAAGAATCCCAAATTCAGTTTTTTAAGGAAAATGCTGAAATCCAATGGATCCCAAATTCAGTTTTTTAAGGAAAATACTGAAATCCAAGGAACCCCAAATGCAGCTCCTTCAGCCCCAGTTTGGGGGTGGTTTATACCCCTGCTTCCTCTCCAAAGGGTTGGAATAACCTCTGGAACCCCCCGGAAGACGCTCCTGAGCCGCCAGTTCGCTCCGCAAAGGTTTGCTCTGTCCGAGGCCCCCTGGAATTCCAGTGTGGAATTTTGGCCCTCCCTGTGCTCCCATCCCATCCCGGGCTGGGCGGGCTGGGTTGGGTGTCCCCTCACTCCGGCCCCGGCTCCGGCCCATCCCACAGGGATGGCAAACATTCCCTTCCCTGTTTTTCCCTGGTGTTCACTCCTGCTTTCCTCTTTCTTTTCCATGTTCCCTCGGCTCGGTGACAACAGGGAAGAGGAAAATGAGGTGAGTGGAACGGGCTCCTTCCCGGGGAGCTTCGGCCGAGGGATTCCGGGAGTCGGGAATGCGCGAGGGGCCCGATGAAGGAAATGGGTGATTCGCTGCAGTAATAATAAGAAGCAATTATTATTATTATTATTATTATTATTATTATTATTATTATTATTACAATAATAATATTATATGTAATATTAATATATATGGTTACATATGTATTATATTAATAGATAATATATAAATTAGTATATAATATATAATATACATAATATATATTATATAATAGTAATATTAAATGATAATTATTATTTAGTATTATTAATATATTAATACAATTTATTATTATTACTATAATATTTTAAAATACTAATTTCTGGGAAGAAGGGAAAATTTTGGGAATAATATCTTGATAATTTTTTAAAAATTGTAATAATTCTAATAATGAATATTAATATTACTTAAAGCTTAATTATAATTAATGCTACTAATTATTGTTTTTAACTTTAATAATTTCTGGTAATTTGAAATACTAATTTTGGGGAATAGGGGGAAAGTTTGGGAAGAAGCTTAAAGCCTTTTAGGGGAATAATTTTGGATGATAGTTTTTAATAATCTTTATAATAATGATAAAATTGTAATTTAAATACTACTAATTTCAAAAATTTAATAATAGCAACATACTTTTAGTATAATAATTATTATTATTAAATTCCAGCTTCAGTTTTGAATACTAATTTTTGGGAAGAAGGGAAACATTTCTTTGGGGGGAATAATTTTTGGGAGTAATTGTTAATAATTTTAATAATATTTTAAAGACTTTAATAAGTTCCTTTTTGGGAATGTCTTTGGGGGACTTTAATAAGAGTTTTCACTGTTGGTAACGGGAATGCTGAACTTCGCTGCTGTGGGACAGCCGGGGGCGGGTGGGAGGGATTTGCTCTCTTTCCCAAGGTTTTGGGTGTCCCTTCCCCCCCTGGAAATCCTTCACAAGCATCCCTGAATATCCCCACGGGAATAACACCCGCTTTTAAGGAATACTCTGGCTTTTGGCTCCCCCTTTTCCCCCCACGCTGAGTTACTTTGCTGCCAAATCCACGCTGCCGTTGGGTGGGGCACCGGGATGATCCCGTGGAATTCCACACTGAAATCCACCCCGGGGTGTCCAGATGGGCATTTTTTATGGGTGATGTCACAAGGGGCAAAACCCGGGATTTCCAATCCGCCCCCATCCCAGTTAATGATTCACTCCCGTGCTTTGAGCCCGGAAAACCTGGATTGTTTTCCACCGGTTAAAGGGTAACAAACCACTCAGGAATTCACAGTGGGAAGCTGCTGCTCCTGCCAGGAATGTGTCTGG
This sequence comes from Acropternis orthonyx, assembly GCA_035583155.1. Lineage (NCBI taxonomy): Eukaryota > Metazoa > Chordata > Aves > Passeriformes > Rhinocryptidae > Acropternis > Acropternis orthonyx. The sequence goes on along the minus strand of JAWWEU010000347.1, from coordinate 1,808 downwards.
GACAAAGCTGCGGGAGCAAAACCTGCCCCGGAACGGCTTGGAATTCCATTGGAATTACCCTTCCCACACAGCATGGAATTACAGAATTCCCAGAGAAGCTGTGGCTGCCCCTGGATCCCTGGAAGTGTCCAAGGCCAGGTCGGAGCAACCTGGGCTGGTGGGAGGTGTCCCTGCCCATGGCAGGGGGTGGAATGAGATGATCCTTAAGGTCCCTTCCATCCCAAACTGGTTTGGAATTCCATGAAATTTCGGCTTTACAGGGATAAACCCTGTTGACAAAGACACCTTTTTCCACAGTGCCACAACATTCCCCTTCAGGGATCTCATTCCTGGGATACAGACGAGCCCTAAGCTTTCACATAGGTGGGGAAATGCCCAAAGGGGTAAATAAACAGGCCTTTATACTCTGAGAATTCCCACTTTTGGGACTGGAAGGTGCTGAGGGAGATCCTGGCAGGAGGCACCGATAGCTCCTGGTGGGAAGGGCGTGGAGCGTATTCCAGCCGCTTGCCAGGAGGTGACGGAGTCATCGTGTACCCTTGGCTCCTGCTGGGAATTCCTGGGGGTTTAGCTAATGCTGGTCTAAAGCTGAGCCTGGAAACTTGTTAGGGATTAGTAGGGACTGGGATAAGGCTTGGAAGGCACCTGAGGGATCATCCAGTGCCACCCCCTGCCATGGGCAGGGACACCTCCCTGTTGTTCCAACCTGGCCTGGGACACTCCCAGGGATCCAGGGGCAGCCACAGCTTCTCTGGGGAATCCATTCCAGTCCCTCCCCACCCTCACAGCCAGGATTCCCTTCCCAATATCCCATCCATCCCTGCCCTCTGGCAGTGGGAAGCCATTCCCTGTGTCCTGTCCCTCCAGGCCTTGTCCCCAGTCCCTCTCCAGCTCTCCTGGAGCCCCTTTAGGCCCTGCAAGGGGCTCTCGGGTGTCCCTGGAGCCTTTTCCTGTGCTGGGAGGCTGCATCCAGATGGAATCTCCTGAGATGTGAAGCTTAAAAATCGGGCTATTTTGTGGTCTGGGAGCACAGAGGCAGCACAGAAAAGCAGCAGTTTGGCCTCATTTAGCTTTGTTTGTTGAACGCCATCTCTTTTTTCAAAAGTGAGAATTCAGTGATGGAAGGACTTCCAGTTGGTCCTTCCTCAGTTAAAAAGCCTCAGCCCAAACCCCGGGGGAGCTTTTGTTCTGAACTGGAAGTGCCTGAGGAATCGATTTTGTGCAGGGCAGACCCGGGTGCTGAAGGCGGAGCCGGGGTGTCCATTTCTCTTCGGTCGCCATGAAAAATTCGCCAGGCGACAGAAAATGCTGTAAAACCCCAACCCCCCCAGTTCCTCTCCGACTTCATCCTGTGTTCCTCCCCAGGGCAAACCCGAGACGGCGCCGAGAGCCGGCTTTATCAAAGTGCCCGTGTTCAAAGGCGTCGCTTCGAGTCGCTTTCTGCCCAAAGGCACCAAGACCAAGGTCAACCTGGAGGAGCAGGGAAGGCAAAAGGTGTCCTTCAGCTTCAGTTTAACCAAGAAAACTTTACCCAATCGGTTCCTGAGCGGACTCGGCAACGAGAAGCAGAATGACGCTCCCAACCCTCCGGCGGTTCCCCTTCCTGCCGATTTTAACCCCAAAACCAAAACGGACTCGGGCGACGCCGCCGCCGCCGCCTCAGCCGAGGAGCCTTCGCCTCCCAAACCGAAGGTAGAACTGGGCAAGATTCATTTTAAGAAGCACTTGCTGAGCGTCACAGCAAAGCCGGCGGTGCAGCCGCCCCCGGGAGCAGAACCAGCGGCCTGGGCCGGGGAATTCCCGCCCGC
>JAWWEU010000346.1:0-13362 GCA_035583155.1 Acropternis orthonyx | reverse complement strand
AAGGTGCGCATGCGCGGGGCCCTGAAGGGGAGGGGGGAGGGCGTGTAATTAGCGAGCCCGCCGTAATTAGCGCGCTCAGGTGAGCCCGGGGGGTGCGTGGAGGAGGAGGAGGGGGGGGGACGGTGTGTGTGTGTGAGGGAGGGGTCGTGAGGGTGAGGGGGGTGCGGAGGGGCGCCGGCTTCGCCTCAGCGCTCCCGCCCGTTAGTCTGCACAGGTAATTAGCGAGCCCGCGCTAATTACCGCGGTTATGTGAGCCCGGGGGTGCGTGGAGAAGGGGGTCAGGGTGGCATATTGGGGGGGTATCTGAGAAGGGAGGGTCCGACTCCCCTCAGCGCCCGCCCCTTACCCCACACAGGTAATTAGCGAGCCCGCACTAATTACCCGTGTCAGGTGAGCCGGGGGGGTGAGGATGACATGGAGGGGGTGGGGGGTGTCTGTGAGGGGGCACGCCGACCCTCCCCTCAGCTCGGCCACCCGCCCGTTACTCCGCACGGGTAATTAGCGAGCCCGCGCTAATTAACCCGTGTCAGGTGAGCCGGGCAGGCTGTGGCCGCGCCGCGGTCGCCCCGGCCCACGCCGCGGGGGAGGAGCCGGGTCGGGGATGGCGCTTCGCTCGGAGGTGCCGTGCGGGGTGACAGGGCTGCCCCCCGGGAGCCAGGTAAGACCCCCCCAAAGCCTCTGCCCCGAGCCCCCGCTCTGGCTCACAGCAGCCAGGGCAGCCCGTCCCCATCTGTTACTGCGCCAAACCCCAGCTCCCACTCGTTCAAACCTTCCCCTCGCCTTGAAACACCAGTAACTATTGAACGCCAGCCTGCGGTTTGGTGATTACACCCTGATGTGTGAGGGAGATGTGACAAGGAGGGATTACCTTTTGCAGGTGGTTTGGTGGACAGGTGTGGGGCTCGGGGTGTGGGGAGGGTCGGGGCTGCTGCTTCCCAGGCTGGCACAGCTTTTCCCAGCGCTATCAGCTCTCCTGGGAAGGCGACAGAACCTCGTCCACAGCCCCAAAACCACCGCTGAGGCTGTGTAGGAGGGGACAGCGCTGCTGTGGTTTGGGTTTGGCAGCAGCAAAGGAATTAGTGAGAGCAGCAGTAGCAGGCAGAGGGGGAAGGGCACCAGCCCCTTTTGGCAGCTTTGGTGTTTCCCAGGGACTTCAGGGATCCCTCTTGCCACTCTCAGATTTGTGTTTCTGCTCTAGTTGCCTTTTCTAAATCCTTTAGTCCACAGGCTCTCCTCTACCTGTTTCCTTGCCAGCTGCAAATGCCCCCCACCCCCATCAGTGTAGGGTGCTTGATTTGAGGTTCTGCCAAAAAATCTCTACACCCTCACTGCCCTGAAATGCCATGTTACGCAGCAGAGTGTTTTATTTACTCTGGATTCCTGAGCATAAGCCCCAGATTTGAGCTCCCTGTGCAGAGCAGGGATAGGGGCTTTCAGAGGCAAAGTTCAGGATCAAGTTAAAAGGGCTGGGAAGCCCCAGGCTGAGATCAGAACAATGCTTCCGGTTTTCTTCCTTGCCCCAGCAATCCCTACTTTGGGGACATGGCAAAGGGGAAGAGCAGGGCACTGACCAACCCATGGGAGCTGTTACTGCCTGACCCAGCTCAGGGCAGGCCCCAGGCTTTTCCAATCTCTGCTGGAACCCTGGAAGAACTGGAGGGGGAAGTGGTAAAGTGGGAAGACCTTGGTTTTGGAGTGCCTGGACATAGGTGGATCTTAGCCCCAAACCCTTGTGCAGTGCAGTTTCTTGAGGGGAAAATAGAGGGGGAATTTCAAGGGACATGGTGCTGCTGTTGGATAACTAGGGATGTGAAGGATGCCATGTAGAAGAATTTCCTTCCTTGAAAGGGGAAGGAAAAAGAATGGGAGGGGGACGTTTTTCTTGGAAGGTGAATGTACAAGACAGCACTGACTGAGCCTCTCTTCCAAACGTGGGATTTCAGGAGGGGGACACTGGAAAACACTGGGTGCTTTTGTTCAAAGGAGCACAGATGAGGAGGAAACTACTCAGCCACAAGGGCAACCAAACACAAATACCCTTGGACTGCTGGCATGATGAAACCAAACTGGTCCTCAAGTCGCTGCCTGTGTCCCACCAGCACCAGTGGTGGCCCAGGGAAGAGAGAGCTGGAGAGAGCAACTCTTCCTGGCCTCGCTCCATGGTCTGTGCCCAGGGCACACTTTGTTCCCTGGGTGTTTGGCTCATGGGGGGTGGCAGCTCTCCGTGCTGCTCCCAGGAAGGCATCCAGCTGTGGCACTCAGCCCTGTTCCCACAGGGAAACTGTTGCAGCTCTTGCCATCCCTCTCTTTGATCTCGCCTTTGACGTGAGGAGACATGTCAGGCAGGTAAAGGGAAACAAACAGAAAGCAGCCCCAGCCCCACATCTCTGCTCGCACAGGGCCCGCTCTGAGCACGCAGCTCTGACACACACCTGCCTCGGAGCCACAGATCCTTATCAGCCCCCCATTTCCTCACTGTCAGCTCTGCTTGCTCTCCACACTGCTGTGTAGGTTCTGGAGGCAGCTCTGTGCAGCTCCTTCCCTGCTCAGCCACGTGCTGTGCTCCTCTGCCACCCTGTCATTTCCCTTCTCTCCAGGTAGAACCAGCGTGGGAAATGCCCTCCGGTGTCCTCAGGGCACGAGGTGCCAGGGATAGGTGATAGAGATATTCAGTTCCTCCCTGAACTGCTGCCAGTGTCTTGGCTGTTTGCAGCTCACTCCTCAAGTAGCAGTGCGGTGGGTGACATTGTCCCTCCCTAAGAACCGGATTTTTTTGGCTAAGCAGCTTAGGACTTTGCAGGGTGAAAACACAACAGAAGTATGAGAATGTGCTGGCCCAGGGGCTGCAGACACAGCAGAACACGGTGTTACCTGTGGGTTTTGTCCAGGACTGGATGTTCTGGACCTGCTGAGAAAGCAAATTTAACAAGAGTATTGTTGAGATGCAGCGAACTCTGTCAGAGGGGTCACCTCTAGTACCAGCTGCAGGATAGTGTGGGGAGGAGAAAGCCAAACAGAGGTGAACTCCTGCCTTTTTCAGCTGTTGAGCTTTCCTGTGGGGTGGGCAGGCTCCTTGGGTTTTCCAAGCTGGGTGTTCTGGGCCATCTGCTCTGGTTATTTTACACGGCTTTCAGGGCTGGAATCCTCTGGTAGGAGAGATGCCTGCCCAGCCCTGCAGCCCCACGCGAGCTCTGCTGCTCAGAAGGGGCCCAGTTCACAGAGCTCTTGGCTTTACCCAGGCACTGATGGATCTGCTTCATCCGGACTCCTGCTGTGAGGATTCTTAGGAAGCTCCTCAGCACTTCCAGCCCTCTTTCTTCTCACAGCTGCCAGGGAGACAGGGCTGCCTTCCTGCTCTCCTACCTGCCTCTTGCCGTGATGGGAGTTGACTCTTGGTGCTGGTGACAGGGCTGGCACAAGGCAGGGCCACGTGGAACAGCACTCGCCCTTCTCCCTGTGCCTGGTGTTGTGCTGAGGCCTCCATGTTGTGACAATTCTGCTTTGGGAAAGCCTGAACCAGGCATGACTTGACACTTGTGACAATGCAGTTGGGACAATTTCTTTTTTCCCCAGGGGGAGAAAGGCCCTTTGGAGTTTGGTGCTGCTCAAGGACTCTGGAAAGAACAGGCCCTGCCACAGTAGGAAATCAATCCAAAGGTGGGAAGAGCAACTGAGGCAGGGACAGGGTGCTGCCCCCTCATTCCCTGGGTCTGAACCTGACCAGTTGACTCTCAGATTAATGCTTTATCTTTTAGATATCCTGCTCTGTCCTGCAGGATTCAGGATCCTCTGAAGCAATGGGAAAGGAAGCAAAAGGAAAACAAAGGAGTTTTCCTGCTAGCTTTTGTCACAGGAAGCCCTGTGCTGTCTGAGGGAACCACCACCACTGAGAGCAGGGCTTTGAGGCCATGTCAGAGCAAAGGAGAAGTTCAGGCAGAGGAAATTCCTGTTCCCATTCTCCTTTCTTACTTCAGCGTAAAGCCACAATTAAAGATTAATTGCCTCCAAATAATACAGCAGAGCTCACACCCACCAGCATCTCCTTGTGCCTGACCTTTGGAGCAGCACACTACTGGCAGCTCCATGTGGGGGTTATTAACTTCCTTTGGGGTCCTGGGGCAGGGTAACTGTATTATGACAACCATCAGCCTCTGCATAAAAGTCACACCACAAAAAAAATAAAATTTCTCTTTGGGTAGCCTTGGTTTTGTGCTTTTTTGGTTTTTTTTCTCTGCCTTTTACAAGTTTAAATACAGGTTCCAGGATACAGCAGGGAACTCACAGAAGTGGGGGGGGTTTTACTCTGTTGTTTGTTTCATCAGCTTTGGTGTTGTGTTGTAATCTCAGGTGTTGCATAAAGGAAGTTCTGAAGTTTGTGCTGGAGTAATCAGTAAATGGAAATGTCCCCACAGGAGGCTGTTAGACATTTCTGTTCTTGTGTTGAAGAGCACCTCTGCTCAGCTCAGCATCAGCCCCTACAAAGCAGTGCAAGAGGGGTCCATGTGCCTTGGCTGATGAGGAACAAACTGGTTTAACTGGAGTCCTTTCCATTTGCACCTGATGCTCCAGCTGCCTCCAGGACTCACACTGGGGTAAGGCAGGACGTGCTGGACTGGAGTCAGTGCACGTCTGATGGAAAACAGGCACATGAGGAACGTCTCAGCCCCAGTGCCAGGCAAGGAATAATTAAACCAAATTTGGCCCTAAGGATTGCTCCCCATCTCCCAGCTGAGCTGAGCTCCAACCTGACTTGGGACATTATTTCCTACTCACTTCTACAAGTGCTTCCTCCCCTCACACCCTCTGTTTTTCAGGACAAGCATTTTTTTGCTGGATCCAGTTGGATATCAACAACACAAAGGGAGCAGTAAGGAAACTCCTCCCTATCCCTTGCTCTACCCGCTTCAAACGTGCTGCCAGTTTGCTGCAGGGTATGAATTATCCCAGCTTGGGGACCTCCCTTACCTGGGGAGGCCTCAGCCCAGGTGCATCAGTGACTGTCAGGGAGCAGGTGGCTGTTCCAAAGCACAGCCACGCTGCAAATCACGGCTGCTCCACAGGGCCTGTCCATATGGTCATTTTCCATGTGCTTTTCCCAAGGCAGGTAGGCTGGTTGTCTGTTAAACAGGGAAAGAGCAAGCTCGGGAGAGGGTGAACACACAGAGGAAATCAGGCAGTTTCCTGTTTGTTTATCCTGAACAAAAGCCTGTTTGGCTGGTCTGGATGTTGGCAGCAGGCTGGCCCAGCTGCTGCAGAGTTCTCTTCCACGAGCATGAAAGGAAAAAAGGAAGGAAAAGTCTCCCAGGAAGTAAAAAACCAGTCTGTGCTGCCATCAATCACTCTGCAGCCACAAAATCACAGGGCTTTAGTTTGGAAACTGCCAGGCTTTTACCAGCACTGGGCCTTCCAGCATGAATTCATCAGAGTAACCTGGGTCCAAAAATTCAGTGCTGTTTTTTTGACATCAAGCTAAGCCAACTCCCACCTCTGAAGCCATGCCTAGACCTTCCTGATGTTCCTGTGCACCCTGAAGCAGTAAAATAAACTAGGGATGGCCTTTGGCAGGTGGGAAAGGAGGGATGCTCTAAGGGCTGCAAAGCCCAGCCAGCCTGGGACCAGGCCTGGGGAGGGAGTCAGGCATTTGCACCTTTCCCTGTGCTGCCTTAGGCTAGAGGAGCTAAAACCTGGAGCTGGAGAGTGAAAAGGGCATCAGAGCTTTACCTTGTCCGTGTGCTCTGTCCTGCTCAGGGTGACCTCCAGCTCACCTGTCCCCACGGGAGGCTGAGGGACACCTTTGGACCCCATTAACGTCCCCACAGAGACTTGCTGCTGCCACCTGGTGGGAAACAGCCTGGCCCTGCCGCTCCCGTTTGTCTGACCTCTGGAAAAGGTGACCTCTTCCCTTCCTTCCTGGCTAACAGGGCCTTTCACAGTGAGCAGCAAAGCTACAGCCTCCATCACTCACCCACACAACATCCCCAGCCCTGAGAGTTTGGTGCTAAATGTGACAATCTCTTGGAAAAAATCACAGGATCACAGAATAGTTCGGGTTGGAGGGAACCTCCGGAGATCTTCTAGTCCAACTGCCCTGCCAAGGCAGGGTCACCTAGAAAGCAGGTGGAAAATGGGAAGATGTAGGAATACCTGGGTGATGGATTAATAGTCGTCAAATACACGAAATTCAAAGTGTTTTGTGCAATTAAGTGACCAAAGGAAGCATTCCCCTCTCCAAAGCAAAACTCTGAGTGTGGCTGCAATCCCTGATGAGCAGCAGAAAGGCCACACAGCAGAGAACTGGTAAAACCGCCCAAAGCAGGAGATTCTTCCATAGATCAGACTTGTGCCGTTCACCGCAGACAGTGGGAATCCAGCTGGGACAGCCAGGCCAAGGGCCACTGGCTTTTCTGGTCCCAGGTTTCTCCACCTCCCCTCAAGTGGCACCATTTTGGACAATGCTCTCAGGGGCAGGGTGGGATTCTGGGATGTCCTGTGCAGGGCCAGGAGCCGGGCTCTGATCCTTGTGAGTCTCTCCCAGCTCAGGATATTCTATGATTCCCATCTGGAGCCAGATCTCTTAGCAGCCCACACGGTCTAAAGAGCAGCAATAAACACAATATAAACAGGGGGTTCATCTAACACACACCAAACAGCTCCAGGTTCAGGAGCAGCTTTGAAGTCTGATGAGTTCATGGCAGCTTTAGGCATTAAGTGAGGCAGAGAGAGGGTGAAGGAGAAGTTAACAGACAGGGAACATTTGTAGCAAGAATTACACCCAAAAGCAAAGGAAACAGTGATTAATCAGACCCGGGGGACACCCGTAGAGCCTCAGACACCTCCTTCACAGAGGCCAACAGAAAAAGCAGCAGGAAACACTCCACTGGGAACACACAACTGGAGCGAGAGGTAACGCAGAGCCACGGAAGCTGAGAAGGGATTTCAGCCACACTGTTTGGAGCCCAACACCTGGTGTGTGAATCTAAAGGAGGGAAATGCAGGAAACGCCGAGGGGGCTTTAAAAGGAGCCCTGGGAGAAAAGTGGAAGCTTCCCTCCAAGTGTCTGAAGCAGTAAACCAGAAGAATAAAGAACAAGAGCACCGGAGGGGGAAAAGATCTGGAAGTTATTTGGGAGTTACGTACCCAACTCAGCTGCCGAAAATGCTTTGCAAGCTCAGGCACCTCATCACTGCACGAGCATTCCCTGCACAGCAGAAAAAGCAGGAAAGGCTTTCCATGTCACCAGAGGTGAGGGCAACAAAGTCCAGGGGGCTGAAAGGAGCCCACCATCCACGGCAGCTTCCCGAGGGCTCAGCACCCTCAGGGGAGCACTGACACCCCACTAAGGCTGTTGCTGAGGGATAACAGACACCGGATGAACACCCGATCTGCAGGATGGTGCCAGGCTGGAACTGTGCAGGGAAAGCAGTAAAAAGCCCTCACAAAAACAAGACCCTCTTGTTGGAGTAATTCAGTTGTAAGACTCATGTTTCAAGCTTTTAAGTTGTCAGGATAGAGACCTATTTGCCGGTGCCAAGTGACTGTATCCAGATAATCCAGCACAAGCAGGACGTGTCTTGCCCCACTGACCCAACCCTCATTCTTCTGAGACATCAGAAAAAAAAAAAAGCAACAGCCCACACTGCCACCCTTGGGCCTGTGACATTTATTGAAGGCTGGTTATACAATCTCACCCATCACATCCTCCTCACAATTCAGCTTCCCTAAATAAAAAGAGCATTGATGTAACAGAGAATTCTGCCCACCTCCGACTGCCTGAGCCACGGAGCACCAAGTCATCCCCTCTGTGTCCCAGGCTGCAGTAGGTGCTGACACCTTGGAGAGCAGCCCATGCTGCACCCCAGGGCAGGAGGAACAGATCAGCGTGCAGCTACAGGGGGAAAGAGATGTCCCATTTCCAGCATGTACAGGAGAAGGATTTCCTGCAGAGGAACCACCTTCTCCTCTGGGCCTGAAATCCATCTCCTACAGAGAGCGAATCTCTGCTCTTCTCACCCCCAGCACTCCACCTGTGCCTCCAGCTGCCAGCGCCGTGGTTCACACGGGCACAGCAGAGCCACTGCCCTAAGCTGAGGTGTCCTTTTGCTCTCAGGTGACACCGGAAAAAAGACTGGCTTGACTGGAGGGCGAGCCCTGAGTGTCCCTGTTCCATAGTCCAGGACCTGCCGGTCTGTAACGACCCCGGCTCGGCCTGAAGGCACTGAAGCAGCTCTGAGACCTGATTGATACAGCACAGCCGGGGAGTCACCGGGGCTACCTGTTCATCCCAGCAGGGAGCAGATGGAAAACTCTGCTCCTGTTGCTCAAACTGCCTGGAAAGGGGCGATTCTCAAACCTCGAATGGTCGGTGAAGCCACTGCTCTGCCCGCACGTGGGAGGAAATGCAGGTCTGGTGTCACGCGCGCTCGCTTTTATTTGATTACGAATTCAAAAATGGGTTGATTTCCATTTCCTCTGCTTTTACCAACGAGGAAACCGCAATGATTTTTTCGTTTTTTTTTTTTTTCCTTGGAGAGGGCTGCTGTGGCACGGCAGAGGGGGCCAGGCTCACTGTGGCAGCTGCAGGAGCACGGACTGTCCGGAGGGCAGGTAGGTGATGTTGCGGGAGCGCGAGAGCTGGTACGCGATGTCCTCGGCCGCCTCCAGCTTGCGCAGCTCGATCAGCCCGTCCCCGGCCGTGGCCAGGGAGTTGGCAATGAGCTCTGCTGCCTTGGAGTCCCCCTCGGCAGAGATGACAGCTGCCTTCTTCTGCTGCTCAGCCTGGGGGCAAACAGAAAAGGGGGATCACCCACGGAGAAAATGGGCAAAGCGAAGGAAGACGCCGTTGTCACGTTTGGAGGATCAATTCCCACCTCACCGTTCTCTGCCCCACTCAGAAAGTCAAGATAATTTTATTTAGACTGTTTTTCTGCCTACTGTGCCTACTCTTTTATAGTTGCCTACTACTAAAAGGCAACTTCAAGATGAGTTTCAACCTACGAGTCTTAACCTCAGGAAACATTAACCCACCTACAGGCATTCCTGGTGGAAAATTGTCTAGGAAAGGTTGGAGAAGTTCATCAAGAGACTTAAAGCCAGGCCAGATCAACTGTTCAGTCGTCCTGCCTGACTACATGCATCTTGCTGCTTCCACAGGATTAATCTGGGGCTTTTTACAGGTCCTTGCCCTCTCAACAGACACAGAACAGCTGAGAACACCTGTATTGAATATGGAATTATCCCTTCAGATGCTCACTGAGATCCTGGGTTGACCCAAGATTACACATCAGTTACACTCCCAGGACACAGATCCTGTGCCCGTGGTACCAAACACCCTGCAAAGCTCTGACCACCCTCTCAAAATCCACAAACAGCAGGAAAATGGTTGCAAATCTCATCCTTGAACCCCATTTCTAACTGGCTTTTCCTCCCTCCTCCATGCAGGCATTTCTGTTCAGCACTCCAGGAAACTGGAACAGGATACTAAATGAAAAAAAGACCCCCAGACCCACCCTTGGGCTTTATCCATGCCAGAGCTGAGGACCATATCAGCACTTTGTCATCACCTGCCTGGACAGGTGAGCAGGATGTTCACTGCAAGTTAAGAGTGGGAAGGAGACACCAGGAACCAATTCCAGGTTTCTCAGAAGGACAAGTTACCTTTTCCACAATGAATCTGGCTCTCTCTGCTTCTTGCTGGGCCACTTGCTTCATCTCCACCGCCTCCGTGAATTCCTTGCCAAAGGTCAGGTGGGTCTGGAGGGCACAAATCAAGCACAGTCCACAACACTGGCAGTTCACAGCAGCTCTGCTGCAACCCTGCCTGGACCAGTGACACTGGAATGGAGAGGGAAAGCCAGCAGCCCTAAAAAGGACAGAAACTGGGACAAGTGCACCTCTCCATCCTGAGGGGGCCAAGCATCGTACATCCATCACCATCCTGAGCCTGGTGTGCTCACAGTCCGGGCTGCTTGGACAGCTCCTGGATGGAACAGGGGAAAGCTCCAGAAACAAAGTGTCAGAAATGACATTTTGCAGAAACAAAGTCACCTTCCTGCAAACACTTCCTCTGTGTCCCCATCCTCTGAGCAGGATTCCAAGGGAAGCCCCAGCAGAGAGAGGAGGAGAGGTGTAGGCACAGGCCAGATTACAGCATATTTAATTTACAAAGGGAGAAATTTAACTTATAAAGGAACATGGGAGGGCAGAGCTTCCTCCTTGGACAGGCCTAGAAGAGGAGAACCAGGAGAAAACCTAATGCTTTGTAGAAAAACCTGCTCTCAGAGTGGTTATTTTCACTCCCTCCTCATTCCTGGTGCTTCCTCCCATGCCTCGGGGTGCCTATGGAACAGCTACCAAATCCAGAGCCACATGCAGCCCAATCCATCACCCAGGGAAGCATTTGCTCCTCACTTGAGCTACAAAAGCCTTGCACAGGGAGGGCTGTGGACGCAGCAGAGCCATCAAGGGCTGCTCAAGGTCACAGGCACAAAACCAGAGGTGCTGACACGAGCTGTGACCACGACTTCCCTTCAAGCAGCAGACACACACCTGCTCCACATATCCAAACTTCCAGCCCACTATCCTCTGCCCATCCACTGATTCTCTTCCCAGGGCAGGCTCCCAGGAGGAAAATGGAAAACTCTTACCAAGGACACGTCGTCCAGAATGAGCCCAAAGGTTGCTGCTCTCTCCGTGAGGTCTTCGCTCACTTGCCTTGAGACCAGCTCTCTCTGGGTGATCAGTTCTCCAGCATCAAAGCGAGCCTGGAACAGGGGTGGGCAACACTGAGGAGCAGGGACAAGAGGACACAGCCTCAACCTGCACCAGGGGAGGTTCAGGTAGGACATCAGCAGGAATTGCTTCATGGAAAGGGTGGTCAGGCATTGGAAGGGGCGGCCCAGGGAGGTGTGGAGTCCCCAAGGAATGACTGGACCTGGCACTCAGTGCTGTGGGCTGGGGGACAAGGTGGGAATGGGTCACAGGTTGGACCTGATGATCTTGGAGGTCTTTTCCAACCTCAAGGATTCTGTGAAAGCTTCCAGAAGCAAGAGGTTTTCCATGCCCTGCCTGTCCTTGCACTCACGAGCCCCAGAGCTCTCCCAAAGCAAACATGGAGCTGCCCAGGCAGCTGAAGCAGGAACAAGACTGAATGACTGGGAACTTTAGCTGGAAGGGCATCGTCCAGTTGAGCACTTAATCAAATCAGACAAAGCAATTGGAATGACTAACAAACAATTAGCATAGGAGCAATCAGCTTTCCAGGGTGGCCCATGAGAGCCCGGGAACGGAATAGAACTGAAAGAATAGGTTTATATTGGGTATTAGGAAAAAATTCCTCCCTGTGAGGGTGGTGGGGCATTGGAATGGATTTCCCAGAGAAACTGTGGCTGCCCCACCCCTGGAAGCATCCAAGGCCAGGCGGGATGGGGCTTGGAGCAACCTGGGCTAGTGGGTTCCCCAAGGCAGGGGGTGTCACTGGAGCCTTAAGCTCCTTCCAGCCCAAACCACTCCATGATTCTGTTATTCCAGCACATGACATATTCCACACCCCAGCAGGTCCCTCATTGCCAGGAGAGGAAACAGGGAGCCCAGCAGCTCTTGGACTGTCCTTACCACGACAGACTTGAGGATCTCAGTGGTGATGGAGGGCAGGACACGCTCGTCATAGTCCTCCCCGATACTGGTGAAGATCCGCGGCAACTGGGCGGTCACTGGTCTGAACAGGATACGCAACGTGATGTTCACGTTCTGTAGGTCTGGAGAGAGTCCCAGGGTTAGTGACTGCATCTGTCCCCCCCGCCAAGGGCAACTGGAGGGGGGAGGACAAACATCCAGACTCCTTTTTGCCAGAAAATCAGTGGGATTTACTCCTCCTTTCACCCTGGGATCCAAATCCTTCTCCCAGGAAGGTTTAAGCCTCGGTTTGTTTGTGTAAAAGAATCCTTTCCATACAAATGAGACATAAACAAATATCTCTGAGGGGTGTCAGAGGACAATGCCAGGCTCTGTTCAGTGGTGCCCAGAGACAGGACAAGGAGCAATGGACAGAAACTGAACCACAAGTTCCACTTCAACATGGGGAAGAAATCTTTCTATGGAGGGTGGCAGAGCACGGGAATAGGTGACTTGGGAGGATGTGGAGTCTCTCTCTCTGGAGACATTCTAAATCCACCTGGACATGTCCCTGTGTCACCTGCTCAGGGGGGTTGGACTGGATGATCTCCAGAGGTGCTTTCCAACCCCAACTCTTCTGGGATCCGCAGGTCCAAAGGACGAGTCCTTTAAGCTGTTCCGTAACTAAAGAGACCCATCAAACCACTCCTGACTCTGCCAAACTGGGACACGTGGGATCTGCACAGAATCCCAGAAGAGCTGGGCCTGGAAAGGAACTCTGGAGATCAACTAGTCCAACCTGGAGCAGGTGACACAGGTGGGTTTGAGATATCTGCAGAGAAGGAGACTCCACACCCTCCCTGGAAAGAACTTCTCCCTCATGTTGAGGCAGAACTTGCCACGGTTCAGTTTCGGGCCATCACTCCACAACCATCACTTTAGGGCCACATCTCCACATCCAGAAGGGAAGAACAAACCCTGAGGGCACGTGGTTTTCCCCCCTCCCCCCCTCAGTGCAGCCCCTCACCTTTGCTGCCCGTGATGACGGGGATGTTGCGGGGGCGGGAGCGGCAGTCGAAGATGATGGGCTTCTGCACCCAGGGGATGAGGAAGTGGGTGCCTTCCCCCACCACCACGTCCTGCACCCCACGGAAGCGGTCGAAGATCACAGCCCTGTGTCCTGCATCCACTGTGGGGGGAAAGGGCAGGTCAGGGATTCACTCTCCGGGAGAACCGGAGCCACTGCACTCAGTGGGAGCCTCTGGAGCAACAAGGCACGGGGAAGCCGCAGCCAGGACTCCGGGTCTGGAGCAGCTCCGTGACAGCTTTTGGGGCAAGGCACTCACAGCCCTCTTGCTTTTGCTTGTGTGAAACAAAGCCCAGAGAAGCCAAAATATTGACAAGACCATGCTGAAGTGCTCAGCTCGTCCCACTCACCGTTGTAAAGAGCAGAATTGACAACTCCACCCGCAACAGCCAAGCCCAGGCCAAGCTTCCCGATGCTCTCAAACACCTTCGCAGCCATTTCGCACCTTCAGCTCCAGCCCCCGCTGGAATTCCCTCCTGGAAAACACCCCGCGGGTCGTTAAAACATCGCCCAGCAAGGGCTGCGGTGTCTGTGGAGCTGGGGGTCGATCCCACCCCCCCCAAAACCCCACAGCCACCTCAGTGCCCCCCACAGCCCTCCCCCCAATCCCGGGGGCCCCCTCAGTGCCCCCCCCAACCCCGGGGGTCCCGTCAGTGCCCCCCACA
>JAWWEU010000345.1:0-13387 GCA_035583155.1 Acropternis orthonyx | reverse complement strand
CCCCTGTGTGTTTTTTTTTTTTTTTTTTTTTCCTGGAGAGGGGGGGTGGGGGTTGTCTTTTTGTTCCGGTGAGGAAAAAAATACATATTTTAGAGCAATTAATTAAACAGCACGTTTCTTTTTTACGGGGGTTTCTGTTGTCAATGGCACAGCCTCAACTCCCTAATGAAAACAAAAGATGTTTGACTAGGGTATATCAGCTTTAAGTACTGCTAAGCCTTACATATTATGATTTATTTGTTCAAAGCATATATTAATATGCTCTTCCCAAACTGGTCTCAGACAAAACAGAGGTAGTCATTAACGCTTTGCTTTGCTGTAAGGAATGGATGGAGCGTTGTATTTCTCTAGAGAGCCTTCTGGATTTAAAAAAAAAAAAAAAAAAAGGAAAAGAAAAAAGAATCTCCTTCTCCAAGGTAGTTAATGCATTAATGAGTCTAATTTTTGCACAGATGTTTCTCGGTGTTTGCAGGTTTTCTGTGTATTTTTATATTACAAAGGAGCTGGCTCCTGCGATAGCTCATAGCCTGACAAGCAAATAGATAATCAAGAAGACAAATGGCTTCTTTTGTGAGCCGCAGCTCTTGTATTAATTTTCATTTTCTTTCTCATAGAAAGTATCGAAAATACTGCTCAGGACGAAATAACATTCCAGTTCTAAGTTAGAAATATATATAAAGAAAAGACTATTGTGCTCAGGGGGGTGGAAGCCTCGGCACCAGCTGAAGAAAATAATCATTTTCTTATACTTGCTTAAAAAAAAAAAAAGAAAAAAGGGCTTTGCTTATTTGTTCAGTGTTCGAGGAATTCTCCGAGACCCCCCAACAGGACCGAAATATTCCCCCGCATTATTCAGAAACAAAGGCAGGGCTTGAAATATTTAAAGCGGACTGTGTTTATGTGTTGCTCCTCTCGTTGTAGTAAGTCCCCGCACGGCCACCTTGCAAACAAACTGTCCCCAAAAGTCCCCTGCCCCCAGTTCAAACAAAGGGCCGCTGGATTTCCCTTTCCATTGACATTTTAGTACTTAAAAATAATATTAATGTAATCACATGGTACATGTTACACCCTCTGATATAAAAGAAATGGATTTATGGCGCAATTTATGTTAACTATAGCATTTTTAGAGGTAGCAACTGTAAACCTTTAAAGTTTCTTTTTTGATTTTTTTTTTCCCCCAGGGAGTGTGGCAAAGGCTGCATTTTATTGTGATGCTTGAGGTTGGGGTGTTTTGTTGTTGTTGCATTTTATTTTACTATTTCTCTCTTTGATCTGCTGAGGTTGTAAAGAGGGTGTTATTTTCAAGATAGTGCTCCTAAGAATGGCAAAAAATGGTTGTTTAAAAAAAAAAAAAGGCATATGCTTCCAGGAATGCGGGGTCTATAGAAGCAAATCAAAGCTGGAAAGTATGAATAGAATAGAAGGGGGAGAAAAGAAGATTTCTATAGGACCTAAAAGTTCACAGCCATTATAAGCAGACAGAAGCCAAGAAAAATGCGAGAATTATACAGAAAATCATTAATCACTTCTTTTCTTTAAATACTTATCCTTTTCCCATTGTTATTCAACAGCAAATCTCCGCAGACCGTCTGTTGGGAAAAAAGCACCCGGAGTCCTACAAGAATCTTCAGGGGAAATAATAATATTAATAATAAAATCTGGATCGTAAAGGTGAAAGCTTTATTTTTGGGGGAGAAAAACAAAATCAAAGAGCCCCCCAAGCCACCCCCTCCCCCAGACCTCTCACTTTGGAAGAAACCACCCAAACCATGAGGGCCGTCTCTGGGGCGTTGGAAAAAGGATGTGGGAGCGAACCAGGTAACAGAGCTGCTCTCTTGGCATGCATTTCTGATCGGTTTATTGCCTCCTTTCACGAGAAATCTTGGGGAAAGGAAAAGGAAAAAAGAAGGAGCTAAAAAAAGGGGGGACAGAAAGGGAAATAACACGTGAATTCTTGTGCGGGGTTTTCCTTCTGTTTTCTGGTTTTATTTTGACCGATGTGAGCAAGGGGAACGGGCAGAGAAAGTTTGCAGGCGGGTTACTTGTGGCGAGCGGGGTTTGATTTTCCCTTTTCGACTTGAGGTTGTGCTTGTTTGGGGCTCGACCGTGCGGGGCTTTGCTCCGGGACCCCGGACAGAGTGGTGAGGTGGTTTGGGGGAGTGTTTCCCTCCTTTGTTCATGTTTTAAAGTCCTTCCTGTCCTTTTTTATTTTTTTTTTCCCGAGGATGATCTCTCACGGGACGGTTGGGAAAAGGCTTGGCAGAGTTCTGGGGTACGGGTGTCCCGCTTTAAGGATGTCCCCGGGGGCTGCGAATATTCCGGATTAAGGACTTCCCGGGCCACGGGTGTCCCGGGGGCGTCTTTGTCCCAGAATTATCGATGTCCTGGAGGTGCTGGTGCTCCCGGGCTTTACTGCCCGGTCCCGGGAGCGCCGCAGGAATATGATGGGAAGGGGTGAAAATTGGGGAGACAAAATCCAGTGCTGGCAAGCCCAGATCGGGAGATAGAGTTCACGCAGAGGACACGTTTTCTAGGCGATTAGCTGTGTATTATAGCCGGGGACTGACCTCGCAAACCCCTTGACCTCTCCGAGGCTGGACATTGTGCTGGGCGACAGCTCAGCCCCCAGTTCAGCAAAACTTTGCGTGTGCGGGGTCCCGCCAGTCCCGGCCCTCATCGCGGGTTTGGGCCGTGGAATCAGGGAACCAGCACCGGGAGGAAAAGGTGGGGGGCGAAAGGTCTTAGAAGTTGGCTTATATTTGCTTTCTGGCGGTTTAATCGTTCTATTTCCCAGCCCGGGCCCGATAAATCGTTTCCCTTCTCGTTTCACTACAAAATCCCTCGGTTTTTGAGCGTTGCTTTGCTTTGTAAGAGAGAAAATGGGCAGGAGAGAGGGCGGTGGGCGCGGGGAACCGCGGTGGTTTGGCTTCGCCGAGCGGACGGGCGCTGCCCTTGGCTTTACAAAAATAATTTGGGGAATAAAACAACCCCAAGCCCCAAGCGGAGGAGCGAAGCCCCGGCCTCGCCGCGTCCCTCGTCTCATCTCTCCTCTTATTTTCAGAAATTCCTTTGTTTCCGAGAGTCCCTTTCCAACCCCCCCTCCTCCTTTCCACTCCCCCCGCACCTCCTCCCACTTCGCCCCTGCCCACGGCGCTCTCAAAAGCTTCTCTGTGCCCAGCTGCCTGCGTGGAGCAGCGCGGAAGGGTGCGGAGGATCCCCCCGGGACGAGGTTCTCTCGGGTAGCCTCTTCCAGGGACCCTCAAACCCCTCAAACACCGATCTTTTTTGAGGGTGAACCCCTTTGTTATCTCTTGATCCCAAAAGTGGATTAAAAAAGGGGGGACTGGGTGAGGAAAAATCGCGTAATCCAATCCCACTGGGGTGTAGATGCTAGAGAGCCGGGGTAGAGAGGAAGGAAAAATAAATAAATAAAATTAGATATGTGTATTTATTTATATATATGTATACATGGATCTAAGGGGTGGTTCTGCCTGGGAAGGGGGATCTGGGGAGAAGCGTGGGGGGATCGTGCTGGCCCGGTATTAGCACCGAGTCTCTTTAAAGGCTGCTCAGCTCGGGGAGCGGCTTGGGAGTTTCTCAGCCCCGGTGACAGATTTATGATCCGCAATAAGAACGGCGTGTTTAAATCTGTAAATCAATCTCGCTTTCTCACTGTATAAACGTTCATTTTATCTTCAGAAAGAAAACGGCTTTGATCACGGCACCTCGGAGGGTGAAGCCGCTGTTTATGGCCGAGTTTCCGACCCTTTGAACTGGGGGCTTTAAAAAAAAGAAAATCACCAAACCCGAAATGGTGCTTCTTTTGCATGAAACAAACCCCAAAATGCCAGGGGAGGTGGAGGGGGAGTATCTGCTCCGTTTGCTGCCTGGGATGGCTCTGTTCGGGTTTTTTTGTTTGTTTGTCCCTTTCCCCCCGCTCTCTTAAAATTTATTTACCCTGCTCCACTCACAGGGGTACAGTTTTTATGACGGGGGGGAAAAAAAAAAGAGAGAAAAAAAAAGAAGTGGTTTTATGAAGTGAAAGTTGTGGCTTCTGAATTGACCTGAAGTTCTCATAAAAGGTCCCCCACCCCGAAGTTTCCTCCCTCGTGGAACGCCCCCCCGGCGAAGGGAACCCCTTTTAATCGTACTTTTCCCCCTCGCTTCCTCCCACACCTTGACCAAACGTCTTTCTTCCGACAACTACTTGCACTCGATAAAATCGATTCAGAAATAATCGAGGGCTTTTGAAAATGAAAGGCTTCTCCACTCGCTCCTTCCTGACTAGGGAGAGCCCAGCCCCCCTCGTCCAGCCCCCTAGGTCCGGATTTAAGGGGGGAAAAAAACCCGCTTTTAGGTTTTTTTATTAATTTTTACATTTGATACAAGCTCCCTCCAGGCTTTATCCTCCGAGGGGGGAAATTTCTGTCCCGGGTGTAGCCACCCCGGTGGGAGTGTAGCGATCCTGGGGTTCTTGGAGGAGATGGGATATGTCCTGTCCTGGGGTGTCTGGGAGACCCGAGAACGCGGGGCCGTGGTCCTGATGCTTTCAGGCTCTACTTGCTGCCTTTTCTCGGGTGACACTTTCCCCCCGTGGGCGTGGGGAGCCGGCAGCGATGTGCCAGGGCAGCGTGCCCGGCTCCCTGCTCCGCGTCTGCTCCGCGGCCTTTCCCAGCGGCTCCCTTTGTTGTTCTCTCTTTTTTTTCTCTTCCCAAGATCCTTGTACTTGGCAGCTTTCCTCAGAGTCAAAATTTGATTTTTTTTTTTTTTCCTAATGCAATAGTCTGGCCAAACAATAACAGCAGTGCGGAGAAAAGGCCTGGAAGTGAAAGGAAGGGAGGGCTGAGCTCTTTAAAAGCAGGAGTGTAGATATTCTCAGCTGGTTTGGATTCTGTAACTGTTGTGCCTTTCAGTACAAGATGGTGATAAAAATCTCAGTGTGTAGAGAAAAAAACCCTAAAATAAGGAAAAAGCATGAGGAGGCTTAGCTGAACCAAGGTCCAACAAAGCCAACTTCCAGGAAAGGTTTAGAGAAGGGTTGAAGTGCTTTTAACTCCAGGCAGGGTGGGGAAATAAACCTAAAACCGTGCTCTTCAATAGTGGAGTGGGTACCCCTCACCCTACACGCCCTCACCCCAGGCTGGCACGGCCCTGCAAGCCACCCCAGGGAGGGGGGGTCTCTGTCCATCGAGAAAAGCTTCCTTCAGTTCGAAACTTCTTTAAAAAAATACTGTTCCGGTGGAAGGTCACAGTGGTCCTTTGAGTATGAAACTGAGAGACCCCCTTCCCCCTTCCCCATCACGTGATTCATTAAATAATTAATGCAGAGGTTGCAGAATAGATATGTATTCGTCAGGAAAATCGCAGACATGGTCTCCTTGTGTCTGACGTGAAATTCAACTGTCCTTTAAAAAACAAGCCTATAGCTGAGGGGGAAAAAAAAAGGAGAGAAAGAGCGAGAGGGAGAGAGAGAAAGAGGGGGAGAGGAGGAGAGAGGGAGAGGAGTCTGCAATAAAACAATTCTCAGGAACCACGAAGCCACGCCGAGGGCTGGATTATTGTAAGTAGCAGGGGCTTCCCAATTCCTAGCGTGTCTATATGTCCATGTAAATTTATTGTTTGTTATTAATGTTATTGTCGTAAAATGTGACAAATAGCCGTCTTCATTTCCTCCCATTTCTCTTCACATGGTGGTATGTGTGTTTATACCCATCGAGGCATTTCATTGATATTTTTAGGAATATTCCTCTCTCTCCCTCTCCCTCTCTCTCCTCGCAACCTTTTTTTTTTCTTCCCCCTTTCTTGATTTATTACAATAAACATGTCAGCAGCAGTGCGGCTGCCATTGTGTGTGTGTTTGTGAGAGAGTTGTGTTGTTTATAGTGGTGTCCAAGATAAATCATTTCTCGAGTGAAAATGATGTGCAAGCGATGATATTTTAGAGCGAGGATCTCTCTCTACCCCACTCCCTGGAGTTGATTATTTCAGACGATTTACAGTAATAGATCAGCAGCTAATATGAAAGCTCTGTAGCTGGGGGTCTTAAATTACAGCATCTGTGATTACCAATTAAGGAGAGATTTGTATAAATTTGGTAAACCGGGAACGCCTCATTGGCATATAAACCTAGTAAAAGAGCACGACCTTAATACAAAAATTACAGCTCGGAGTCCTGCGTTGCAGCATCCCTTTATCAACGATAACTCATTTTCTTCCCAGTTCCCTCTCCCAGCCCCTGGAACACTCCTCGCTGGAGGACAGGCACAGGTTGCTCTAGCAAAGCAAGACTGTTTCTCGAGATGCTCCATTTTAAACGAGGATTCGGACTTCAAGTGAAAAGAGGGGAAAAAAAGAAAAGAATAAGATAGAGATTGGAGCAAGAGGGCAAGGTAGCTCTGCCTCAGAGAGGCAGGGGTCTGGTCCCAGGCAGGAAGAGGAGTTTGCCCATCAAAACGAGAACAATGGGGATCTGTGGGAACTGGGGCGCTGCCGAGTGACCCCAACACAGGCGGATTGTCCCAATAACCACTGACAACAACAGAAAGGGCAATAAACTCATTGCGGGTGATTCGTTGACCTTTTCTGGCAATAGGATGACTTTGTGTGGCTTTTTAGCGCCCGGTTCCCGATAAGAATGGGATGGTGGTGGATGGAGAAGTAGAGGATGATGTTCATGATGAAAGCTGGAGAAGGTGCTCTAAGGGACATCTTCGTATTTAGGAGCCCGGGCCTTTATTCACCTCGGGGGAAACAGAGCGCCGAGAAGAAATAGCACAGAAAGTAGGCTTAAATAAGTAGCAAAACCTGGCCGGCAGCTGTTACCTTGTATTAAATATCGCTGAGCTGTAACAGGGAGATCTCTGCCAAGCCACTGAGGTAGGGTAGGGAGGCTGAAGCTTTGGGGACGAGATTTGTGTCCCAAACGGGAGGCATCGCTACCTGCTCTGCTGTCAGCGCGGGGAGCGCATCCTCCGCGGAAAATGGGAGGTCAGGAGGCAGCCACTGCCCTCCCCTCCCGTCTCCGAACTGGACCAAATTGGTCCTAACCGGGAGTGTTGAAAGGGAAGGAGGAAGTGGGAGATCGCGTTTTTAAATATTTTACAAGCCCCAACATGAGAGGAGTCAATAAAACTGACAACAGGAGCAAAGATTAAATGTTCGCACCGGATTCTCGGGTGAGAATTCACCGCTTTTCCCCCCTTTCCTTCCCTTTCCTCCCCTCTGCTCGCCAGCCAAGTCTCGCACCGCCCGAGCAGGGATATTTAACTGTCTGCTAGTGTAAACCTTTATGTAGCAAAATTAGAGGAACTCAGTGACTTTCATTAAATATTAAGGGAGATCCAGGGACGGTGACTGAGCCAGAAATACAGCATCATTCTCTGTCAAGCCCCGTATTAATTTAAGTTGTCTACTTCGAATAGATGCAGACCCCCTCCCCTCTTCTCCCCCCCCCCCCCTTTATTTTATTCTGTTGCATTTTATTGTGTTTTGTTGCATTTTTAAAATCATTTTTAATTTTTCCCTGTCGGTTTGGAACGCTGAGCGTGAGAAATGGGCCCTTGGCCGGAGGGGACGGCGGGCTCGGTGCGGGGAAGCCACCCCGCAACCCCCGCCCTGGGCGGCAGCCCCCTTTAAATCAATACCGGGGCTTTATTTATCCCCGGTCCAGACGCCTTTGTGCGAGTGTCGTCCTTTAATAATCAGATGTCAGGAGAAGATGGGGTGGCCAAGGGCTGCCGGGTCGCTCTGGCCGAGCCTTCGTGCTGGGGACAGTGCCCCGACCCCGGAGAGCTGCCGGAGGGGAGCCCGGACCCGGGGTGAGGCTCCGGACCCCAAACATGACCCTGGATAC
This sequence comes from Acropternis orthonyx, assembly GCA_035583155.1. Lineage (NCBI taxonomy): Eukaryota > Metazoa > Chordata > Aves > Passeriformes > Rhinocryptidae > Acropternis > Acropternis orthonyx. The sequence goes on along the minus strand of JAWWEU010000345.1, from coordinate 5,535 downwards.
GAGTCTCAGACCCCGGTTAAGAGTCTCAGAGCCAGAATAGAAGCTCAGATCCTGGATAATAGCTCCACACATCCATTAGGAGACCCAGACTCAGGAGGGCAGTCCATAATAGAGACAGGACCCCAAAACTTGGGAGAAGAGTCTCCAGTCTTGGAGGGGATCCCAGACCCAACCTGGGCTCTGGACTGGGAGGTGGAAGGCAGAGCTCTCCCCGTCTTGCTCCGTGCCTGGCCGGGGACAGCCGGAGGGGACCAGGGCAAAAAGGGGCTTGGATGGTGCAAAACACCCTTCCAAGGGCAGGGAGAGCACCGTCACCCCCAGAGTGCCTCCTCGGTCCCTCAGATCCTCAGGACTCTGCCTCCTCACCTCCCTTCAGCTCCATCCTCCACAAAACCCCAAATTTCTACCCTCTGGGGTTACTGGTGACCTGAGGGAAAGGTCTTGGGGGACCTGGAAAGAGAAGTTCGAAGTCTGAAGCAGAAGCTCCTGCCCCAGGCAGCCCTCGCGCATCTCCCGCGCCGCCTCGCACCCCCTCTCCCAGCACAGCAGCTTCGCTGCTTTTCCAGACCCACTAAAAAGAACGAGCTAAGAGTTCCTTACCATTTAAAGCTGTATTTCTTTATTAACTCGTTGCAAACGGGTTTTTCTAGAACCAGCTACTGTGCCTTATAGCCACAAACGGCAGAAATAATGTTCGAGAGGCGGGAGGGGATAATTGGCTATTTCAAGTGGCTTGAGCGAGTGGTATTTCATTGATTTCTGTGCAATAAGCCCTTCTCCTTGCCTGTCATCTCGTCAGAAGATGCCGGTCCATCAGCGCTGCGAATCCGTGTTTATCACTTCGCATACCCAAAGAAATCTCCCTCCCTTCCCGTCTCGGTCAGACATGCCCTACCTTTTCCCAAAGAGGAAGCTATTAATGTTGCACATATGAATCAACAGCACCTTAATTCATAATTTATTGCAGACGGTAAGAGAGAGTTATTTAAGATCAAAGCATCGCGCAGGGTGAGAGCTGCAAGTGCTGGAGAGCAGGGAGAGGTGCAAGAAAGGACGATAACGGGGAAACGTGTGGCTTAGGCGCGGAAAGGCGAGGAGCAGGGAGGGCAGGACGAGGCAGAAGCTGTTTCCCCCCCTTTTTTAAATACGTGTTTTCCTCTGGAAAGAGGTTTGAGGCAGCTTTTGCCCTGCCCGGCCCCAGCATCACCCCCGGGCTCAAGCAAAGCGGCTCAGGGCAGAACAGACCCGGCATCACCCCGGTCCCACCCGCTGCAGGCCGAGCAGCCGCTGGGGAGGGCCCGGGGCCGACGCCAAGGATGCCGCTTCATTTTCATATTTAAAAAAGGAGGCGAACACAACTCACAGGCAGCCAAGACAAAAGGGAAGGGCTCGGTGGCTTTTCAGATAAATAGGCAAAAGTTTGGAAGCAGGGACGGTTTGCTTTGAAGTTTTTTTGGTTTGGATTGGTTTTTTGTTTTTTGTGGGGAGGAGTAGAGGAGGGGGACACGAAAGAAATAAAAGGCAACAACCACGTTTCGACACTTCCCTGCGCGTAACCAACCCAAGCTGAAAAGGAGGGCTATAAATCAGAAGCGATGGTGGAGATTTGACTCCTTTTTTTTTCCCCCCCTTCTTCTTCTTCTTCTTTGTTTTTTAGCGTAGACATGAGGGGAGGGGTTAAGGAGAAATCCCCTCTCGTTGCTCTTTCGTCTCCTTTTGATGTTCTACTCAATGCGAAATATATCAGCGCTTTATTGGCAGCGGTATCTAGAGGTCAGGGGAGAAGCCTGAAAAACTTCGGGTCAAATTCTCCCCGACCATGTCCCGGTGAAATCAATAGGGAATGGCAATCCACAACCTCCGGGATGGGGGGAGAGGGACCGAGCGCCCCTCCGAGTCCCTCTCCCAGCGCCCCGGGGGCGCCGGTAGCACCGCTGCGAGCCGGAGCCTGCGAGCCCATCACCTGCCTCCGGGTGCGGGGCTTTGGCCTCGGCATCTGTCCAGCTCGGGGTGGGCTTTGGCTTTTTTATCGATGGGGGTGTTTTTTCCCCCTTTCTCTCCAGGTTTTGGGGAGCGGACTCCGTGCCATGGCAGCTTTACTCCTTCACCAGCACCCAAACCCATATTTCCTCTCCCCGCGCTGAGGTCAGCTCCAGCAAAGCCGAGTCTAAAAATAACTTCCAGGATCTGGTTTGTTGCTACTGGTACCTCTCCCTCTCTGTGCTTCGAACTCCAGAGTCCTAAAGATTCCTTGAAAAAGGACTAGATTTAATGGCAGGGCATTTACCCGGGGCTACTGGGAAGAATGGGGGGTGAAAGAAAGTAAGAAACCGGGTGGGCTTTGTATAACTTTTATTCCCCCCCCTTTCTCTCTCTTTCCTCCCTTCATTCTTTCTTTCCTTCGTTTTTTCGCCTTTCCCCGGACGAGACATATGGAATCAATTTTGAATCCTGACATTGAAGGCTGGCCAATTCCTACTGGCTCTAAAAACCAGAATCCATTTGGTTCTCTTCTCTCCAGCACCCCTTGTCACTCAGTATTATAACCCTCTTGCAACATTTTAAGTCTTTATAAAGAGAAACAGCTTTCCAGATAGATACCAAGGATTTGGGAGTGGGGGAGGTTTTTTGGGGCATTTTTTTTTTTTTTTTAAAGGAGAAGGAGCTCGCATCCCCCCTTCCGACCCCCCCCATCTCATCGCCTTCGGCTCGGTGTCTCTCTGCAAAGGGGTCCGCATCCTTGCCATACTTTAAGCTCTTTTGGAAGAATTTCTATTTTTCTCCACGTCAAGTCAGTTCCGTTTGAATCGAAAGAGTCAAAAAAAAAAAAAAAAAAAGTAAAATCGAAGCATCTTTAGGGGGGAAAAAAAAATCCAAACCGTCCAAGAAAGCTGCCGGCGAGATCCACCGGGGTGCAATAAAGTAGTTTCTTCTCCTTAATTTGCCTGCTCCAGTTGTGAACTCCCACCGCCCCGATCTGGCTTCGCTCCTTCTTCTTGAAGTCCTGGGTCGGACAGTCTCACAGGTAAGAAGTTAAAAAATAAATAAATAAAACAATGCTGCAGTTCTGCCTTTCCTACCTTCGCAGCTCCGAGGCTCTGAGATGTAATTAATTGCTCCGAAAGCTTTGACAGGCTGCAGCGGTCACCGTGAGCTGTAGCTGACTTTCTCCTGGTAACAAATTAAGAGTGCTGCCTCGGGGAAGCTGAAGATGAGCAAAAATTATCTCGCTGGGTCCATAACCGAGACCGGCGGCAAACAGCTTCTTTCCAAGTGCGTGTTTCCCCGCAAAGTTTGTCCGGGACACATTTGTTAAAGGTTTAGCACCTCTGTCTCGTTTGAAAAAGAAACTACAAAAGCCCATTGGAAAAGCGGGGTGTTAAACTGAAGAATGTATGTGATGGTGATTTATGGCCCTACAAAGTTTTTTGTTTACTTGAAGCAGACCCTAATTACAAGGGCTTCCAAAAAAAGAGAGAGAGAGAGATTTCCCAAGCTCTGTGTATGTCTATAGCGGGTTTTCCCTCCCCAGGTCTGGGTGTAGTGGCCAGATGTGACTAACAAACATCTGGTTAGTTGAGCTGCTCTTCCTTTTAGCCGGAAAGTGCATTTGACCGAAATGGGTTAGATTGAGACTCTTTAAAATTGGGCATAAGAGCGCTGGCTATTGGGGGGAGCCCCAGCCTGAAAATATCAGGCTTTGAAAGAGCCTCAGTGTTTGTTTTGCATGGGGGGTTGTGCTCGAAAATGGGTCATTTCGCTCAAATGCCGTTTCAGGGATTGAAAGGGAGGGCGCGATTTCGTGTGGGAATACCGGATGCGTTATATTCTGTCGATTTGTGATAATAGTTTCTGTCTCCGAAAAAAAAAAAATGAACCCCACTGCACCCTCCACCGTGAAGGCCCGAAGTGTATTTTAAAAGCAAGACAGGAAAATCTTTTGTATGGCGGAAAAGAACCTCCGAGAAATCGAATTAAACCAGGAAAGTTTCTCTAAGCCTATATATATATGTGCTCTCTGTTCTCCTCTGGCTCCTTTCCCTTTAGAGCGAGATAATAACTCAGTCCCCGGGACAAGCTGCCAGATCTAAAAATGTCCTCATACATTGTGAAACTGGAAAAGTTTTGACTCAGTGTCTAATATTTCCCGAGGCGAAGTGCTATATTGGCGGAGAGCAGGAGCTCGGATACACAAGCGTCTGTTTTGGTTTTCTTTCCTTTTTATTATTTTTAAAAATTTTCTTCTGAAAATTGCTTTGCATTACATTTTCCCGGCTTAAGAATTATCTTTGCTTGCCTCCAGCTAAACTTGAAGTTTTTTACCAAGTGCTTGATCTGTTGGCGAATGAAATCTGAGAAGAAACCGCAGGCCCTAAGTGGCCGTAATTTAATTGATTTTATCATAAATCATCAACTTCATGAAGAACCAAAGTTTTCATTGAAGTAAATTGATATTAATGGACACTTTCTGATCTTTAACCGTATAGATCTATATGGTAGTGGTGCTCCCACTTCTGCTCTTCTGGGACAGCAGAATTTAAGTGGGGAGTGTGCATTTTCCCACCCGTCTAGTTTTCGTTTCTCCCACCCTCCCTAAAAAACGACTTTTATTTCCAGCGTGGGGAATCGGATTCCTGGTGTGGAGGTGGCGATCTGAAAGCTCATCTCCTCGATGAGACTTTTTTTTAGGAGGGGATGAGCACCAAATAGATGGGTTTCTTCGGGTTATTCCCCTAGGTGGCTTACCCCTCCGCCCGGGGGTTCGGTGGGCATTTTTCTTGGATATTTTTGTCAAAAACACGCGTGTCGCAAAGAACTGTGTCCCAACACGGCCAGCGCCGCCTCCCTTACATCCGTGTTAAAAATAGAAATCAGATTTAACCCCCCCGCTTCCATCTACGTGTCCTCTGCTGCGCTGAACATTGCCTGTCCCAAACCTTTCCCGCCTAATTAAAAATTAACTAAGAGCTCGGGGTGGATGGGAGCCCTTTGATATGGTGATGAGGGTGCCCGAGCGAATACCCTGAGAGCAAGAGAGGGTTTTAGCCAAGGGCAGCTGCTCGCGTGGGTGTTTGGGGGGTGTTTGCAGAGATGCAGCGTGCAGGGAAGATGCAGCACTCGGTGGTATCCGCACAGGTCTCTACAGGCGACAAATACTCAGTGTAAACATCCCCAAACAGAGAAATATAATTCCTTGACACTTCTTTCTCCCTCTCTCGAGACTTTCTCCTCCGAAACTGTTAGTCTTTATGAATTATCAGAAGGAAGCAGGTAAAATGGAACTAATTTCTTCTCCCAGGTCCCTTCTCCCCTATGCCCAGCTCGTTCTCCAGCGCCAGCCAGGTCCCGGATTCAGGCGAGTATCACTGCAAAAAATAACCGAATTCCTTCCTTTTGTCACAGAAACGGCCATGGAGTGGGTGCCTGGTCCTCTCGGGAGGCGAAGGAATTGCAGTGGGAGAAAAGCTTTGAGTCCTCATATTCTCCCTTTCTCTCTCTCTCTCTCTCTCTCTCTCTCTCTCTCTCTTTTTTTTT
>JAWWEU010000344.1:0-13405 GCA_035583155.1 Acropternis orthonyx | reverse complement strand
TCTGAGGTTTTTAATATTCAGTGGGGGGGGGGAGGGATAATAAGAAAGTATAAGGAAATTATTTGATTATGTCTTGTTTTGGAATCCATTTGTGGAGCTTTTTTTTGAATAATCCTTCTGTTTGAGAAAAGGTTTTGTATCTCATAGTTCTACTTGAAGAATTTATAATCCTGGGCACTGGCAGAATTACACTTTTCCATCTCCCATAAAACTGTGGACTTTCAGATGAATTTTGTTAGATTGATTTTGCTTCCAGGAGCTAATCCCATCCTGCTTCTCCAAACAGTGAGCAATGAGCCTGAAAATGGCTTGAATCACAGACGAAAACTTCTGTCAGTGGTGAAGCAGATAATTTAAGTAATTATTATGCTGTAAATACTATATCCTTGATAAGTGGCATCTATGAAATAAACTGCTTTCCTTTTTATTGGAGTTTCTAGTTTCAGAGTTATGAGTTTGTCTGAGCATGAAATTTCTGTTTGGAATATAAAAAGAGAGAAGTGTTTTCACTGTCACACCCTTAGAAAGTAATGGTATGTGCTCCTCTTGTAGAAGACATTCAAGTTTTAAACAGAAACCAAGTATGGGAAAGGCTGTTCCCAAAGCTGAGTATTCATGAATGCATTAGGATGTGAGAAAATTAGGAGAAATAGAGAAGGGACAGCCAGAATGAATTTGTAACTTAAGCCTTCGTGGCTGTTATCTGGTTTAGTGCAGTACAACAACCTGCAGTAAAGAACAATAAATACACATTTTATTTTTATTTGTAGGAGAGCTACATGGACCTTATGTTAATACATTTCACTGCGTAACAAAGAACAGTAAGTGTTACTGTCACAGAATCATATGTACTGTGAAAGATGAACAGAGCCAGTGTGATTATGGTTTTAATCATTATATGATTGTAGGGTTTCCACAGGCAGTAAGCAGAAATTGGAACATCAGGCTCCCAGGACTGATGATTAATTTTAAATGAAGAAAACTGAATACGATGACCTGTTTCTTTTCTCTTCAGATTATATTTATTGCAATATACTTATTGCATAAGTCATGTTATGTGAGTTAGACTGTGTTAAAAGAGTATAATGCATTCTGACATATGTGTTTTCTTCTGTCAAAGGGCTGCTGTATGTGTTGTCTTTGTCTTTATTAAAATTTCTTGCTGTTATGTGCTGTACTTGAGGAATAGCTCTGGACACTGTTCTTATTCAAAATATTAAAATGAGGTGAAAATGATGATTTAAAAGTGACTGTTTGTAAACAGTAATCACAGAAACAGAGTGGGGTTGAATCTGGAAAGAATCTTAGGAGATCCTTTAGTCCAACTCCCTGCTTAAAGCAGGATCAGTTGAAGTTGAATTAGCTTTTTTTGTTGTATGTATATTTTTACCCTTAGAACACACACACATGTTATGGAATTACAGACTGCTTGAGGTTGGAAGGAATCTCTGAAGGTCATCAGCTCCAATCCCCTGCTTAAGCATGGGTACCTAGAGCTAAATACACATAAAAGTGTTTATATCTCTATTTTAGCTTCTGACAAAGCTACTTACATGGATAATGCAACTACATTGGAGAAACAAGTGGTTAGGAATGAAAGCACTTGAGCAGATTATGACTAAAGTTCTTATTCTACAGAAAATCGGCTAACAACATTAGGGAGACAAATCTTTCGGACAGTATAGAAACAGGAATTGTACATTTGTATGAAGTGATTTACCAAAAACAACAACCAGACTGCTGATGTATTTAACTATGATTTTTCCTGAGTAATGTCTGTCCTTATTGCAGAAATCGAAAGTACATCATGACTCAATGAAGAATCAAAGACATTAAAAAGAACAGTATCCCAGTTACAGCAGCCAGGACCAGTTTATTACTGTGAGGGTGTAACCAAAACTGTGTATTCTACACAGTGTTGTCATTTCTGATGGACTGTTAATAATGGTTTGTTTGTAGCAGCTGCCCAGGGCACACCTGACCCCTCAGGCTACAGTGTGGGTGTTAAAGAACCCTGTGAGACAAGGGGGTATTCCTGTCTTCACACCAATGACTCAGATGTCATAACTCCCCTCTGGGGAGCCATTAGCACCTTCATACCCCATATGAGAGATCATGTCTGCTGATGGGCCATTAGGGACTGGCATAATAGGCAGTCACAATGACCTAAACCATCAAAGATTCCAAAAATATCTCATGACTAACAGAGTTAAATCACCCATTACAAAACTTTCCGCCCTGGGGAGAGGTACTGGGCATTCCCACCTGAACCTGAGCATATATATAATCTTGGGGTTTGGGGAATTTTGGCACGACTCATTGGACTCAGAGGAGGACCAGAACCTCAACAGGACTGTGACTGCCACTCTCAACCAGATCGTGATCATCATCCTTACCAAGAGATTTTCCTTTCCTTTTATTTTGTATTCAGGGGGACTACGTGGTGCTCAACACAGGGACTAATGTACGCCATTCTGTTTGTGCCCCAGAGTGCTGGGTTATACATCTCTTTTATGTGGGTTAAAACCAATTTTTTCTCTCGATCATATTTATTGTATTTTTTTATTAAATTATAGCTCTGGCTTGTAATTTCTTTTGAGTCATGTTCATTTCTCCCACTAGTTTACCTTTAAACCAGCACAGATAGGGTGTAATCAGACAAGACTGATTTTCCAGTCACTTATGTAGAAGTTCCCTCAGATTCATGAAAATCCTTCATCTATTGGATTCAAATTCTTCATGTCCAGGAGATCAGGAGCTATAGCAAATGTCAGACAAATATAAAACATAAATTTGCTAATGAATTGTTATGGAATGTACTTATCTAGCTAGAATTTACTATGAATAAAATTTCGAAGAAAATGAAAAGTAGAAGAATAAACTGTATGATACAAAATGCACGGTATAGGTTTTCAAAATAAAATCTGACTTCAGATACAAGACCACCACAATTTCAGCATATTTGGGAACAGAACAAACCTACATTCACAAATTTCTCAGGAGTATTATTTTCAGGGCTTGCATTTCCTTATAACATACGATTTCTTAACCAAATTCAATGCCTGCCAGGGTTTGGGCTTGTGCTTGGGTACAGAAGTCTGAAATTATGGGAAAGAAAAACCAAACAGATACCTTCTGCACTAGTTCTTTGGAGGTGGTGTTAAATTATCCAAATAGTTACATTGAAAGCTTCCAGAAAGAGCTAAAGAAAATTTGTTTTATGCTTCATGACTGCAAATCATAGGACAAATCTCATTCAATATCTCTAAGTGCAAAATAGTATACTCAGGAAAAACTAACTTTATCTATGCTTCATAGGGTACTCTAATTACCTGTTACCTTTAAGAAAGGAACTGTGGGTCCTTTATGAACAGGTGGCTAAGGACCAGCTGCAGAGTTCGTTAAAAATGATGAAGAGAGCACAGGGCTTTCTTAGGAAAAAAAGAAGAGAAAAATTAGTTGAAGGATAATGTGGTAGTATACACACCTATAGGTCCTACAAGCTTAGGACAAAATCTGCAGTCATCAGGCTGCAGAGGGACAGAGTACTGAACTTTGGAATAACACTTAGTCAAAGTAATGGAGGACAGCTATGATAAGTATCAAGTGTCTGGATGTATCTGCAATTTTCCAGCTGTTAAAGTGTCTCCATTAAAGCTGTATTCTTTTAGGTCTTTTTCCCTAAAAATCATGGTGGTCAGCATCAGGTTCATGAGTTTCTATTCACAACATCTCTAGACTATTTTACCTCACATACCAAAGTAAGAAATTCAGTATTATCTTCTCAATCAAGAAAAGGTGAGGTACCATATCATCAGGTCTTATTTTCCCCTCTAGCAAGATGAAAGGTCTGTACATTGCCCTCCAGAGAGAGACACACTTGCCCTCTTTATTCTGTCAAGAATGAGGTAAGGGACTAGAAATATGCTTGTGAATATCTCCTCTTTTCTGCAGAAGAAAAAGGAGAGGCAGTAAATTTAGAAAGCACAGCTAAACATAAACCAGTACATAAATCATATGTAATGAAGAGCATATGAGGAAAATGTTTATTATCACTATAGCAGGTTCTTATGATGACAAAAATATGAGATTTTAGAAATTTTTATTCAGGAAGGCCATTTTCCTCTGTGGCTTCCAAGTTGTTAGTTTACAAATTCCTTTCCTCAAATGTCACATTTGATGTGGAATGTTGCCTGGTTGGGGTTTTTTTCTGCATTACAGTAGAATACTTAATTTAAGGTAATTGCATCTTTTGATGTACTGTAATTTTGCATAATTTTGTTAGTTACAGAGTAAAACTTTGGAATTAAATAAAATAAGAACCCTTGTGAGCTCATCTGGCTGCTAATGTTGTCTATCGAAGTTATTGGTGTTTTGAATTTAATACCATGCAGGCAATGTTCTGCAATACAGATTTTTATTAAAATTGTATGGGTACAGCAAATGAAGACTTGATCCACTTCAATGAAGATATTAAAATAGTAATTAAAGGAGCAATCCGTCTGACCTGCTCATCTGAAAAAAAACGAACATGTGTGGCCACACTAGAGTCTTTAATATAATATCTAAGTGATTGTTCTGCAAGGAAAATGGTGAAATGGCCCTTCAAAAGCAGCAGACTCTATAGAGATAAGGATTTTTTAAAGTGTTTTAAAGTATAGGTCTTATTTGAAAATATCCAGAAGGATATAACTTCTTACTAAGTTAGAGCAAGAGTGTAGTGAAAATAAATGAAACAATTGTAGTTAACCATGAACTTGGTGTCCCCTCTGATATTTTGATATTTCATTCTTATTTTTCAATAAACAATCCCAAGAAATGAAGAACAAATTTATAATAAATAGCCTTTGCCATATATAAAGGACAGAAAAATCCCCAAACACTGCTACCAAACCCCTTAACACTCTGAAATTCTTTTAAATGTGTTTTCCTGCCAAAACACTCAATTTCTGTTTCATTGCTTTTATTTTTACCCCAAAGTCATGTACATGTATGGATACCACTTGGAGCAAAATTATGTCCCCTTGGCAATTGTCATTTTTCTCTGCAATGGAAAGTCACACTTGGTTAGCATATATATTACTCCTTTATACCATTGTGTGTGTTTGAGGCATCCACGTTGGGAGACTCTACATGAGTACCTCCTGATAATTTTAAAGGCAATATTTAGTTAAAATAAAAGGTGAGCTGAGAATACACTCAGTACACATTTTTGAGTCTCTAATACTTTAGAAATCCAGTTTATATCTTCTGTTATGTCCTGTGATGAGCTGAATCTCACATAAAACAGCTTGGTGCCCATTTGGCAACAGTGCTCTGCAACAGGCCTTTTTCCCCCCTCCATCCATGTGGCTTTGCAGCAAGATGCTAATATACCCAGACAGATAGTGCAATCACTTTTCATAAATATTTAGGTGTTCAAGTGCCATAGCAGTTCCTTTCTGTAATTTTGCCAAGTTTATGTAAAATATTTACAAATTAAGTGTACAGCCTTTGTCTGGTTTTGTAGTGAAAGTCTTGGACCTTTGAAATATTGTAAATTCCTTCACCTGGGAAAAACAGCTATTGCTTTGAGCCCCTACAGTAATGCCTGAGACAAGTAATTGTGAGTTTCATGGTATATGTTGGGTTTTCTTCCTGTAGCTGCCATTCATGAATTTGTGAATATGAGAGTCTTATCAATGAATTAATAAGAATTTAGGTTTGCAGCCAACAAAGGGAACCACAAATATATATGAAATGCTGAGTTTGACAATTCTGCCTTCTAATGCTGGGTCAGTTATTTTTCTGTATCAACCATCAGTTCTCAATGAAATTTTTGTGAAATTGATCCAGTGAAATGAGAAAAGTGAGTGCATGTGAAGAGTGGTTTTCTTTTCTTGTCTTTCTTAGTGCAATATGTTGCACCATTTTTATTTCTACTTCCTCCTAAGTTGCATGTTCCATAAAAATCTTATTAGTAGAGCAAGATCTTGTTGTAATATTCTGCTCATGTTTGGTAAACATAGATGCATAAACAGATGCAGTCTTCCTTATATAGCAAATAACCTTGGTAACTGTAGTTTCTTTCTTTTTCTCATTTTTACCTCATAACACATTATAAATTATAGCTTCCATACCATATAGAAAAGTAAATTCTCTCTAGCTGTTCAAACACCAAAACCCAGTATTTTGTTCTATTTAAGGAAGAACTATCACAGTGTGGTTTCCATATGAAATAAAAGGATGTCTGCAGTGTATTATAGTACTGATGTCTTCACCAGTTAAGAATCTAATCTGAACTAATACAGTATTGATTTTCTCCTTACTACTATATTAAATTTCTCCTTATTTATATATGCATGTAGTAAAACAGACTCAAATAGGTGATTGCTAGACACATTTTATCTTCCCATTCATATACCTTGAAGCAGCTATGGTAAGTTGCTATTTATATGTTGAAGGTGATGTATACTGTTTGAAAACATGTTGGGAATAATCTCCCAATAATTTCCCCAAGTTTCATATAATATTTAAAAATCAAAGTGTCAAGGCATTTAAAGTTAACACATTGCAGCTTGCCAGCTACAGGAACTGCTATGGAAAATCCCTGTATTATCAAAATCCAGGTCAGAATGGTTATAAAATCTCAAAAAGGAATAGTACAGGGACCTAAATCTAACAGCTTAGTAGCAACATAATACCCTCAATGTTAAGACCTCTTGGATTTTAAGGAGAATTAGAATATTTCTACCAATCTTATGTATTTTTCCAATTTCAAACTGGCAGAGCAACAATGAAATAACAAGAGGATATGCAGTAAACAGTGACAACAACTGAAAGAAGACGTTTTGTCTCAGGAGTCTGACCAGTATCAGAAAGGGAAATAAGTTAATCTGCTTTTATTACAATCAGAGAGCTCTATTTAGTATAAAGAAATTATTAAATGGAATAACCAATGACAGCTTCAAACACCCTTGTCCATTTGTTACTCTTCGAAAAACAGTATTAGGTCTGAGAATTATACCAAATCGTCACATGGCTAGCTCAGGGCAGCTGGAAGATATAATAAATTACATTGTAGGGTTTTTTGAACAGCATAGGCAAAATCTGACCATTGTATTGTGTGATATGGAAACACAGGAAGTAACAAGTTTAATTTTCCCTTTTATCACACAAAAAGCCCAATCCCAAAACATGATATGGCTTATTTTGCGCTTATGGCTGCTCGTGAGAAAGGTAGGCAAAGCATCCTGCATCACCAAGGATTTGTGACCAGTAATCTGACTTACAGCCTCTGCTCCTCCTTTCTACTTTGTACTGAATGAACAACAAAACAGAGATCACACACTGCTCATTTTGAACCAGCAGAGAGGACTGATAATGTATGGGTTGCATTCTGCTGTGCTATGGCCCTGCTGTTCTTCTCGTGGGCTTCAGCCCTTCTGGTCATCTGTTGTTCTCTTCTTGTGTTTTATGTAATCCGACAGTGTTATATGTTTTTGTAATATACAGTTAACAGACACAATAAGGACAGAAACTATTAAAATTTGAAGCATCATATTTTGTATTTCAAAGATTGTTAGAAAATTCAAAATTTTGAGAATGTTAGCAAATATTTTGGTTTTGCATCCCTTGTACTAAAATGAGTCATGTGGGGAAGAAGCCTATTTAATTGTTATCTCTGATAAAGCTAGCTTTCACTAAAGGTAGCTGCTTAGGATTTAATTCCAAACATCTTAATTTAAAGTTGAAGCAAGTACTTAAACAGCTATCTGAAGATTAATCTTGCTACAGTGCTTACCTGAGTGTGTGTATACACATTCAATGCTTTGCTATGAGAGCAAAGTTTCTGAGAGCTACACCCCATTTAAATAAGCTGTAGGGAACACTCCCAGGCAAAGTCATCAATTATTTCATGTAAGATATATTCCAGCAAGTGATGCAGAGGAACTCTGTTTTAATAGAGAGATGACAAAAGCGAATGAAGATATCATGATTACAGGAAAAGCGAACTGTTTTTATGTTAGATGTTTTTAGTTTACAGAACATGAGACAGAGACCTAACACACAGGGCTTCCACCATTCTTTTTTGCTTTGGCCTTGTTTGCTCCTGTAGCTCACAAACAGCAAATAAAGCCTGCATACAAGGGGGTGGTATTTGGCATAAGTAGAAGTGGCAAACTCTACTCTGGATTTTAAGAACTTAATCCAGACTTGTACGTATTACTACTAACTTGTCATAGCAGCAATCAGAGAACACATCTCTCAAGTTAATGCACTGAAATAGAACTACAATAGTGTCTTGATAAATATGAAAAAAATGAATCCATGGATGACATTGTATCATTAGGCTGTAGTTTTCAGGTTAGAGAAGTCACTCACTGAAAATATTTTTTAAGCTTCGCTCTGATACTACCTGCCTCACACAACATCTATCTTTGGCCTAACAAAATGAATAGTAATAAAATAATAAAACAAACAAACAAACAGAAAAAACCCTCCAAAAACCAAAAACTGATTTCTGTATTGAGTAACAGTAGCATACACCAAGGTCTGAAGTTGAAAACAAAGTCTAACCAAGCTTTACAAATCTACACAATATGTTTTTACACAAGACTAAGGAAATGTTTAGTTAAAAGATCAGATCACACCTCTTGAAACTGAAAAAAAAATAGGGAAAAAAAAGAGAGAAGAAAATAAAATAAGCCATATTAAATGAAAATAAGATGCAAGTTTAGATCAAGTTGGTGGTGACTGTATGGAGATTACAATTCTTGTATTCTCAGTCAGAAGTGAAATTCAGCATGAAATATCTGCTATTTACATAAAAAGGGTTGTTTTACATATCTTCATGTGGAGAGGAATGGGACAGTCACAGTAAGGCATAATTGCACCACATAATGCTGTTTAATTGGCAGACATGATCATCATTTTCATGAATTTTGATTTGGTATCTGTTTATTGGGGTTTGAGTTTTGGGTTGTGTTCATTTCCTTCTGAAACCTCTGCTTTCTTTTCAACAGTAATGATATTTAAACCGAGAGGGATGTGGAGATTAAGATATATTAATTGTTCTCCCAGATGATATTAATATGCATATATAATAAAAAATAAAAACAAATACATATATAAAAAGAAAAGTGGAAGTGTTCTTTAACTTCTTTACTACCCAATATCTCTAACATAAAGATGTGATTAATCTCTTTGCTTTTATTGGATATGTAAAATAAGATAACAGGTAGTTTAATGACTGTAGTAATAGATACAAAAGATATTTTAATGGCATCCCTGAATTATCCTAAAAGGCAATAAATAGGCTAAGACTTTGTTTTAATTTCAAGATGATTAATTAAAAAAAATTATTTTTTTACCTATTGTTCTATTCTATCTGGGGTCCCTAGGTAACACATTTAAAATTATCCTTTGGCCATTTGCAAGGAAAACAAATATAATTTGATAAAAATTAAATGTCAGAGAGAAAAGAATTCAGATCTCGACAACTATGCCCAATATCCTGCAAATAATGTAAATAGATTTAGCATTTCCTTGTGAAAGTGGAAAAAACAGATATATTTTCCTTAAACACAGTAGAAGAAAATCCACTGTAGATCAGAGGCCTGATACATCTACACTGACAGCAAAATTTCCATCAGCATTGAGAGCAACAGTAAAATGAAGAATTTGTCTTCTTTCTCTTGAGTTTGTTTTCTCAGGTAGACATTCAACATGAAATACTAATCTAACTCACATTAGAACTCAACGTGTAACCAGCTGCTGCAACACCATGCAAATCCTAAAACCCTTCTAGGATGACGTGTTTGATTTAATGTCAAGCATCAGCTGTTCTCTGCAGTAGTGCATAATCTTGCAAAGTTTAGTCAAAGCTTTCACTGACAAATCTTTGATCTATTTTTTTTAATTACAGATCATCAGGACTGCAATGCTGAAATACAATATACAACGTTGGAAGAGGAACAACTGTATTTTATTGATCTCTCAGCATTAAAATCTTAAATAATAGAAGATTAGCATAATAACACATCACTATTAAATTGCAGGCAAAATATGTTATCTGTGACACCATAATTAAAATCCATGACATCTGCAGAAATTTCCAGCTAAGTGGTCAATATCCTCCCTCTACCAGTGAGCACATCTCAAGATGGATTTGGCATTTTCAAGGCCAGAACATTGATTTTCCAGTCTGATACAATCTTTGAGCTGAAGTACCTTATTTTTGCAAGTGAAATTAGATGTCATTCTGCCTTTAAAAAACTGATTTTTATGTATTTGTACACATTTTGCACAAATGTGCATTGTACATGCATGTTAATGTTTATATGTGAAAAATGTGTGAAGATAATTCCTCTGATTCTCTCTACACTATAGTTTTCTTTGCAAAACTGGCAGTAAAAATGTGTCTCCATGGTTACTGACTGTTTTATATATATTTCTGATCCTAGACAGAATTGGGTTTGCAATTAAGAAACATTTCCTATAATTTTTAACTGTATTTTTTAATTATTTGGATTTTTTAAATACAAGACACGCTGACCAATGATTCTCCAGGTATAAGAGCATTATCTGTGTATGTCAACTAGGGACAAATATTCTTAAACCCTGAAATTTGTTAAAGTAGCATTCAGGCCCTGGGTTCTGAGGCAGAGTCAGTTTATTTCAGCTTGAGCCGGGTGCCTCAAAAGAGACACCCTGAACAAAGAAACCACTAGGGCTCTATAACCTTAGAGCCTGTGCACCTGACCTTCATGAACTCTATACACATTGTGGACATCTCTTGGTCCAAGAGTGATTAATGGTCTGTGGTCTTATAACCACTGAAAGAACACCTCACTGTATCCTTTCTCCATGTCCACATGGGCAGGCTATTAATTGCTCTTATTTTTCAGCTTGGGTCAGACTTGGAGCCCTCCAGTGTCTCAGTCCTTGTCTGAAGATAACCAGTCTTTCTCTGTTTACTTCCCTGATCAGTCACTCAGGCTAACAGAGTTCATTTGAAATTTACCTATGTTAAGCTTTGAGCAGAGGTCCACTCATGCTAAGTTGTAAGCAAGTTTCAATTAAACTTAAACCTACACAATTGACTTCTAATATTCTGTAAGTAAACTTAATTTAATCCCAAAAAATCTCATTTTATATACTACAGTATGAAATCCATTTTGTTTAAATAGAATTCCTATTACTAAATGTTTTATTATGTGGTTTTATAACAGCAATGTGTTCAAATCTGGGATTTCACTAAGACCCAGGATCCCTGACAAATTTTTTTTTGTTTCTATCTTACCTCCATTCCTATTTAGAAACACGTATGAGAAGCTGGTTATCTTAGAATATAGCAAACTGATCCACCTGAAAAGTCACCCCTGTTTTTGTTTCTTTTTGGTGTTTTTGTTTTTTTCTGTTTTTAAGTCTTGATACTCTCTTTATTCATCTGGATGACTGTGTGTTCTCACAAAAACTATTGGTAGCCCTCCAGAGGCATAGCTGAAGTGCCAAGGGGGAGCAAGCAGTGATCCCTCATGTGGCTTTTAGTGAGTGCAAAGCCGTGGTACCCAGCTTGCATTTTCTTGTGATTTGAAGTGGACAGAAATCCTTGAGTGATGGGACCTGCCTCCAGGAGTGCTTGCAGGATGGCAGCTGCTACATTGCTGGTGGACACTGCAAGCCCAAATATGGTGCAAGCCCAGCTTTCCCCATCAGCCTCCCCTGACTCATGCTTGCCACCACTCCACCCCCTTTTGGTTACAAAGATAGCCTGTGCTGGGAGCTGGTGGCTTGGTTAGGCTGTGTGAGCAGAAACTGCAAAGTTGCAGTTGCAGAAGAGGGCTGGAGTAGGTGTGGGAGACTACAGGGCTGGTGCCACGTCTCTTTCCTTTTGTCAGTTTGTGCAGATTGCAGCATGTTGGTCTACAGGATCATCCAGGCTAGCGTAAGTGCAATAGCAGAAATCTAGGTAAGGCAATGTTGGTTAGAAAAAGTGGCATAAACTGTCTTTTACACAACTAGTAACTACTCTTTGAGTAAACCCAACTTGTAGCTTGCAGCAAAAGTTGTAAAATATGCAACACATGTGCTTTTGGACATGGGCTGAAGATGAAGATGTATTGAAAAAAAACCAAAAATAAAAGCAAAATATAACTTCTCCCATTTTCCCCAGTTTGGTACAATTGGTTTTCTTCTCCCTAATTGTTCTTTCTCCTAAGGGAATTGTGCTATGGTAGGTGCTTGCAAAGAACAGGGCTCTTGAAAACCACAGGGCAGTTCAGTGGCTGAGCTGTACCTTGTCTTCATTTATTTTTCTGTGTGATCAGGGAATAGGATTATAAATTCAAAATTGCCTGGAGTAAGGGAGTGGGGATAATTTTTTTGCCAAGGGATGATCTTAATAAAATATAAGTAGGAATACTAGATCTTATTGAAAAAGCAGTTAAATCTTCCTGTAGACGGACACTTCAAAAGAAAAACTGGCTTAATTTTCTCACAAGCCCTTTACAAAAGACATTATACAAATTTAAAAGAGTATATGAGTGAGAAAGAGAAGCCAGGCTGTTTGTGGTGGTATAACATTTTCCCGAGGCAACCCCAATGGGATGCACTATGGTCTCAGAAATGGTCATTAGACCACAGCCTTGATAAAAAGCACCTGGGCTCAGCTCCTCTTGAATTTGTCAGAAACACTGTCTGCTCCCAGGAACTTATCCTGTCTAACAAGCTCCCCTTTTTTAATGAATGACCTCAGAAATGTATTTTTCTTGCCCATATAACAAGTGGAGCAACATTTTTACTGAACTTTCGAGGAAAGTTATGGACTCAAATTGCAGCCAGGATGGAAAGTTAATATGACTCAATCCAATTCTCTTGCAATCCAAGTCCAAAATGAGACTGTTTAAGGTCTCCTGTGCTGCAGTGGGCTGTGATGAGCAATCTCCCTCTGAGTGGGATTGTGCTGGTTTAAGGTAAACCAGAAGGAGAAATGAACCAAACTCACAAAAGCTTACAAGTCAGAATTACAATTTAATACAAAGATCATAATAAGTACAAGGGTACAGAGGAGAAAGTCCGTTTGACCCAAAGAAACAGATGCGTAACCCAACACCCTGGGGCATGAACAGGAGGGTCTTCATCAACCCCTGTGCTGAGCACCACCTGCCCCCCACAAGTACAAAGCAAAAGGAAAGAGGAAACCTGTTGGTAAGTGTGTTGGTCCCAGTCTAGTTGCGAGTGGCAGTTGCAGTCCTGCTGAGGCTCTGGTCCTCCTCTGGATCCGATGAGACAGCACCAGTCCCCAAAACCCCCAGTTTATATATTGTTATGGGTTTAAAAATCTTGGAATTTTTCTTTCATTTACCAACCCTGCACCTCAAAGGAATCACCTTCTGTCTTCTCTTCAACCGTGGAACCTGGA